>SKCR01043188.1:0-80733 GCA_019454045.1 Zanthoxylum bungeanum
TAGATCAAACAATTGACCTTTACAGTTTTTATTACAAAACCAATTATCTTAACGCTTTATTAAAACTTATCTCACAATTAACAGAAGCCCGCAATAATATTAGAATAAAATATTCTAACAAGCTCTTCAAGGGTTTATGATTTTCAGAACAAAATGCATTTGATATAAGTGTAGTCCTCTAGGAAGGAAACTACTGGTTACAAAACTGAAATAAAAAAAAAAAAAAAAAGTTGTAAGTCTTTCTCAACTGTGACAGAACCTCTCATTCTTTCTCTTGCTTATGGTACAAGTAAAGATTTTCAAGACTCTTCACTTATTTAACTCATCACTTGATACCTCTTAAGTTGATCATCACCACTGCAAATGTTACAAGTTTCAGATGCATTATTTAGTAGCTGAAGAACTATATATCTTTTGCAGGCGTGTTCGCGAACTTCCAGGAGCAGCGAAGCAAACCATCTGTTATTCTGTCCCCTGCTACATCATTGATGGGGATCACAGAACAAATCTCTTCTAAATCTTGATTTGTGAGTTTCACTCTTAATGAACCAATATTGTTGTCAAGATTTTTAATCTTAGTTGTCCCTGTAAACCAAAAAAAATAAGCCAAAAGATCAAAAAATATGCTTCAATATACAAGAATTATCAGTATATAACTCACCAGGAATTGGTGCTACATCATCTCCTTGATGAAGAATCCAAGCAAGTGCAAGTTGTGCAGGGTTGCATCCATGCTTTTCGGCTAGCTTTTCGATACGCCAATATAAGATCTTGTTCTTGCAAATGTTGTCTCCTGTAAACCTAGGATGCCATGTCTTAAGGAACATTTGAGTATCAGTTAATCAATTGAAATTATTCTCAGAAAAACAAGAGAAAAAAATATCAAATGAACCAATGAAACTTTAGCAGACTAAACATATATACCAGATAACTATTTGCAGGCACACTTTCAACAACTGCTTTGCCACCAAAAAATCCGCGGCCAAGTGGACTATATGGAACTATCCCAATTCCAAGTTCCCTGTAACACAATACCCAGATGAAAATTGCCTCTCATTTACAGAAACACTCTTAAGGACTACGTAAACTAAAATCTACTGCAGGAACAGAACAAGAATTCTTTATTTTACTTGCATAAAATTCAGTATTGAAGTTGAATTGATACACATTATGATGTTAACATGTCAATTTCAGTTTTTCAGTATAAAGAACCTGCAAAGTGGGACTAATTCATCCTCAATTTCGCGAGTCCAGAGCGACCACTCCATTTGTAGAGCAGTAATGGGATGAACAGCATGTGCCCTTCTTATAGTATCAGGGCTAGCTTCAGATAACCCAATATACTTTATTTTTCCTTCTTCTACCAACTTCTTAAGTTCTCCCATCTGAGAACAAGATAATGTATCAATATTCGCTAAATTTAACTGAAATTTTCAGAATGAATTAACAATGCTGCTACAACTAATGCCTATTGACAAGGAAACTAGATGTAAAGGCAGCAGAACTTACAGTATCCTCTATAGGTACTGTTGTGTCAACGCGATGCTGGTAATAGAGATCGATGTAGTCCACGCCTAGGCGCTTCAGGCTAGCCTCGCAGCAGGCGCGGACATACTCAGGGTTACCGTTTATTACAAGACCACTCACTTCAAATTTGACAACACCAAATTTTGTGGCTAATTGCACTTTCTCTCTTGGTAGCTGCTTCAAAGCCTGAAAGATTCATAGATTACTTAATCTACAAGTAACATAGATTACTTAATCTACAAGAAATCTTACATGCCAAGAGTTTTCATTATGATAGAGAAAAAAAATGAGTCATTTACCTTTCCAACTAAAAGTTCATTAGCATGATTGGCTCCATAAATGTCTGATGTATCAAAGAAAGTGATTCCCTTATCAAATGCATGCTTGATTATTGACATGCCAACTTCATCAGAGACAGGATCATTGTAGTTTCCAGTGAGTCCCATGCAACCAAAACCCAACTTTGACACCTTTATAACAACAATAGTCACAACAAAAATCATATGAGAGACGGAAAACTTTTCTAACAGAGTTATCGTTGAGGAAAATATCTTATATCGATTGAGAAGTTATCTTGGTAATTAATAATAAGACACAAGGCAACCCTCAACTTTTAAAGTTAGTTTTTGGGTTGAGTTAGATCCTTAAATTTTAACATCATATCAGAGTCATATTCAAACACGAGTTGACCCAAACTACCTACCCATGTGACATGTATCAGGCAAAATACCGGGCATGTAAAGGGATTTGTTGAGGAGAATACCACATATCGATTGAGAAGTGAGAATAAGACAACATTCAACTCTTTAGTTATTTTTTTGGATTGAGTGAGGATCATAAATTTCAACAGTTACCAAATGGACTTTACCTCAAATCCTTGAGTACCCAGTTTCACTCTTGGAATCATGATTTTTTGTTCTTCAGCCATTTTCTTCAAACCTGTTTTTCTCCTTCAGTTCTTGATACTGGCTTGAGACTTGTCTCAGAGTCCCAACACGAAGAGATGTGGGATGGAAGAAACTGAAATTTATAAGGGAAAATTGAGTGGGATTATAACTATTTATTTATTGTCAGAATTTTCTTTTTCCCTGTGACTAGTCAATCGGAACATCAAAAGACAAGTTTTTTTAATCTTTGTTTAAAATAGTAAAGGGGTGGATGAAATCCAAATATATTTTTTAATCCATTGCCTAAGGCTCAAATTTAGATAGTAAATTTTATTAAAAAACTTAAAAACTAATTCGATTATGTTATTAGGGGAACATCAAAAGACAAATTATAATTGAAGATTACGCACATTATTATGGGTTTTGGATTCGGTGTTGAACTAATATTTGTGCTTTTTTTTGTGTGTGTGTGGTAATTATGGTAGATATTTATTAGATACTTAAATATAATGAATATTAACCATGCGATATTATTAAAGCATAAATACCTAATTATAGAAGATTATTAAAAGTTTAGTTCAGCGCAGATCCAAACTCCATTATTATTCACTTAGAACTTGAAAATGAGTGTATTGATTGAAAAAGGTAGCAATCCTCTGAAAGTTCGATCATAGGTTTAAAAATCGGACTGGTCAATTGGGCCGATCGAATTGAAAACCGATTGTGAACCATCTGTTTAAATTTTAAAAATTAGAATAACAAAAATCTGTCAATACCTATAAAAATAGGTGAAATTTGTGAACCGGATCAATCGGTTCCTAATTTTTTTTAAACCAGAAATTAAAATTAACTATATTTTATGATTTTTAATTAATTAAAAATATTTATAACGTCATCTGATTTTATCAGTTCAACTAGAGCGGTTCAATCAATAGAATTAATGATCTAGCCAAATTGAATTTTGTCGCTTGTTCTAACATAAAATCAAAACATATAAGCAAGTGACAAATATTATTAATTATTGTGTAAGCAAGCATGTAATCACCCTTTTGCTAAAACTATACATTCATAACGTAAGCAAGCATGTAAGCACCCTTTTTGCTAAATTTACATTCATAAGAGGTAAGCAAGTATGTAAGCACTCTTTTGCATGACAAAATTTGAAGAACATGTTGACCGATAAGAATGCTGTAATATCCCGAATATTTTTTGGAACGGTTCTGGAAGATTGGCGAATTGAAATTTAGAATTTCGAATCGAATGATATTCGAAAATAAGATTTTATGTGTTGGAAAATAGGTTGAAATATTTTTAAGTAAAGTTTCGTCGCGTTGGAAAATACTTGGTTTCGAGAACGGTTGTACGATTTCTATTTATATCGTTATACGTGTGAAAGTTTCTTATTTCGGTTATAAAAATAGCAAAAAAACTCCGATTGAACTGATTCTTAAACCATCAAACTCATTTTTCTGAGACGAACAACTTTCGTGTTGTACACTTTTTGAAATTTACATCAGAAGAGCTTCATCAATATAAATTTCCGTGAAAGTCCCATGGTAGAGATCTAAAAGCAATTTCACGGGGTCAGATACCTCAAGTTTTCGTTAACCATGAAATAGACAAAAACCAAAAGAAGCCTCCACCTGACCCCCTGTCTCCAATTCATGATTTGAAGAAACCAGTCGCGCTAGTGGCCAGACAGCCAACGCCGGCGGGCGAGACGGCGCAGAGGGTATACCTTTGGCGAAGTAGTTTGTTGTGTATCTTGAAGAGACCATTTGATCTCTTCTCAGATGGTCAAATCCTTTACGAGAAGTCCAAGCTATGATACCAATTGAAATTGCCTACAAGCACTCAAACAATAACAACTACCCAAGAGAGAGGGTGAATTAGATATATGATAAAATAATGCGGAATTAAAATTCTTTTCAATTTTAAGATACTTAGTTAGCAGCTTTACCAATTAAGCTTAGAATTCAACTTTCACACTTGATATAAACAATGATTAAAATACCGAAAGTAATTATCAATGTCAATTTCATCAACAACAAGTTTTTCTATGTGATTTGCAAATATAATATAAAACTTGCGATAAATAAAAGAGATAGAGAAATTGACACCGTAATTTATAATGGTTCGGTCAATTCTTAGCCTACGTCCACTCCTCCAAGCCATGCTTGAAGCTTTTCACTATGTAAAAGTGAATCCACACTTTACACCAAGAGTTTTCTGCGGCTCACTCCCAAACCATTACAATATAGGTATTTGATCCAAGGCTTCTATTAACCTTCACTAGGATTTTCTTCCCAGGCTCCCCAACATTCATAACAAGAGATTTTCTTATAAGGCTTATCTTAAACCTTTTACAATAATTCATCATTTTGAGTATTCTCACTCACACAAGGGATTTCCAAATACAAGAGTTTAATATAAAAAGTTTTACAACACAAGTTGGGTACTCACAAAAAGATAAAGAAGATTTAAATATAAGTGCTTACCCAAGTAAATCCAAGTTCACTAAATGATGATGAAAACATAGTGTATGAGCTTTTTAAGATGAAGAGAGTAAATGATCAAGAAAGTTTTTTTTTCTTTGTTTTTGCTTTGAATAAAATGTATAGAGGTGATATAACTTAATAAAAATGAAATGGAGACTCAATTTATAAAGAAAGAGAAAAATGCCCCAACTCTCTGTCCTGAGATCAGTGTGCTGGAGTCCGAGACCGGTATGCCAAACTGAAAATTTAAACGGCTATAAGAATATGACCGTTGAGCATTTAAGCGCATGATCTATCAGATTACTGACCGACATGGAGACCCGTATGGTTCAGACCGATTCCAGAGAGCATGTTCATTCTAGGTAGACCAATGTGCTCTATTCCGGTTCTAGTAACAGAGAAAACTCCATACTGATTGGTATGAAAGACCAATATGGAGTAGCATAGTTCCAGTAATGGTGCAAAACTTGTTGGGGTTTTTGGGCGATGGGCGCAGCAGAAGCGCGGTTCGGACGAAATCGTATTTTAAAACTTTTTCAAAATATCGAATAAATTATTCAATATCTAATATGAATAATTTATTCATATTTCACCTAAACCTATTTATTCAATATCAAATATCAACATAAATAAGGTTGAAACGTCGCGAAACTTTTACGAAAACCGTTTTTCCGCAAAATGATGCAAAATACATTTTTGACCGAACCGACCACCCGACACTTATGGGGACTGCCCATGTCAGCCCCAATAGTGTCAAGGCAGTTCATGGGCTGCCCGAACAGTGACAGATTCACTGTTTGGACAGCCGTCACCCGGTTGGCTCAAAATCCACCCGGTAATGCCGTTTTCGGCCGTTTTCATTTATTTCAACTCCGAAACACTTTCCGGAAATTGTTCCAACTCCCAAAACATATCCATTACATTCATATGATATCAAATTCATCACAAAATTTTCAGTTTTAACAGATCTGATCAGAAAACCGAAAATTGCCAAATAACATGCTTTAAATCCAATTTTTCAAGATTAATCCAATTGATTTCAACACCAAATCAAGTCACCACATATGAACAACCCAAGAACAATTCTAGGTGTTACAAGAGTGGTCATAACACTCTAGAATAGCAACTCATCAATAATTGATTAAATTGGACACCAATTACACTAATTGCATCCAAATACACTTCACACATGCACACAAGCTTCTAATCCATCCACCACAACCAAAAGCCCCAAATATTATGACAAGAAGAAACCCTAGGATCTCATAAGATCATCAAGAAACATGAAACATAATTTATAAGCTTAGGGTGTTGAAGAATTATCTTTAATCCTTTGTTTTCCTAAGTTTTTTCTTTGATTTTCTTCTTGTCTTTCACTTGAATAATCAAGCAAAATGAACCCATTTCTTTCTCTTAAGGTCTCGGCAATGGTGGTGGAATAAAGAAAGAGAAAATGAAATTTCCTTTTATGAAGCCTAATGACCGACTTTTTGAGGGTTATAATGGTCAATTTGCATTTTTAATTTCATTAAATTAAAATGATATAAGATAAGATTTGAGCTGGCCAAATCAAATTTGGACACTTAAGCTTAAATTAATTATGCCATGTGTTCTAATTATATATCACCATTTATCATACTAATTATGACAAATGGATAAGATATTTAATTTTCAATTATTTAATTATTTAACAATTAAATAACTAAATAATTAAATAACATCCATATATGTATTTTATTTACATTAAATAACAAATACATATATTTATGGCATGTGTCAAAATCTCATTTGACGAATAATTAATGTGTATCTAATCGTATTATGTATCAAATACAAATACACAATAATTAGGATTGATCCAAAATCCCATAATGCATGTGTTATCGTTTAATCGATTAAACGATTCGAATTAACTCACTTAATCCAGTGAAGTATAATGAATAATCCGTATTATTCATATCACGTTGCCTAAGTGCTCAATGAGTACACTTCATATTATGGGACTCTCTAAGTTTAGGTTTATCCGTCAGGAAATCCAATTTCGTGTCCATAATTCACCCACTCATGAATTATGACGACACAGATAATCTCGCTAAACTATGCAAGTCGAGGTCATTGCATACATATAATCCCTCCGTCACAGGCTATCCATATTATACCAGGGATATAGATAAGAACGTCAAATCCGTTCGGTATAATATAGTCGACTTTCAATTTATGATCTCTAAATAACACTCAGAACTGATTTCTGAAGTTATACCACTGTCATAGATTTACTAGATCGTAAACACGTGAGGATGCATATGCCCTGTACACAGGATTGACGGATCCTATCTTGATACGCACTTGATATCATGAACATCAATCCACACCCAACGAACATGCGGAGGTCTGATCATGAATAGATCGTTGACGTGACTGCCATCAAAGTGTGGATGATAACTCATATATGTTAGGGATATGCCCTATACCCAACTTGTGGATGGGCTATATGTACATGTATTTGTAATATTTTCATTAATTAATAAAATGTCAATATTTATTATACATGTCTTACATAACTTATACGAATCATCAAACACTGTAATAAAGCCCTTGGAGTAATAAGATGATGGCTTCCACGCCTTATGAGAATCATTACTCTTAAAAGTTCCTAGTCATAGTTTTGTGAATATTCTGGGCATTCACAAAGCGGAGAGACTAGCATGATGATATGATCCGCCCTTAAGTGGGGTAGCCGATCTCATAGGCTACTAGCGGAGATCCGTCCGCTTGGTGTATCACATGGATGCATGAGTTGCTTGTGTCCATCGAACTAACCGCCGAAATTTTTCACATGGAGTGTTTATCCCATGTGTGTGTGAGAACTTTCATGTATCGATTGTATGACTAGTCCTTAGACTTGAGGTCTTTACAATCTTATGTGTGGATCAAATAACTTTGACATTCTCCTTCCCCGGTTTAAAAGATCCGGTCATAAGGGTATGATTGGGTCATTTTTTGAAACACATAAAGTTTGTAAAGATACAATAGAGAATCGCCACTCTCTCGGATAATATTTTCTTATAAGAGTAGTATTCCAATTCGCGGGTTGATATGTGTGATCAGTGCTTGAGACTGTGGCCGCAGCAGAAGAATCATGTGAGATTCTTGGGTTAGCACGATTCATTACACTATCAACATCATACCTTTAACTATATGGGTAGACAATTTCCATACCATAGGTCAAACGGTGGGGATACAATGAGGCGATGGACCGTATCATATGTAAATCGCATACAGAATGGGTATATATCTTTCCTTCTCATTTGGGGGCCTTGGCATGTTGCTAGATGTCAACCTTGGTCATTGAAATCGAACGACCATCTGATCGGAGGATAATTTATATTCGATTAAATTATCTCGATTCATTTCATGTCCAACTTGAGGGGAACCCAAAAGGTCACACACAACAAAGTCGAAATCAATAGTTAACAGTGCACGGTACAAATTTAATAGCATATATGATTGTAGTAGGAATTGTTCATAAATGGTTCAATGTGTTTAATTATTGAACATATCATTTATGAGGTTCCATAGTGGCTTAGGGATTGGTGAATGACGATAGGGGTACTTTGGGAATTGGAATAAATAAATAAATAAAAACGTGAATAATATATTTTTTTTTATTTGTTATTTGTTTTGAATTTCAATTCGGCCCAAACTATTATTAGGGTTTTATAATCTCATTAAACCACTAAATTAAGATCCAATGGCTAAGATTAAATTAGCTTTTATCCCACATCGAATTCTTAATTAATTTTGTTGTCTTTGGAGCACCTATATAAACCCAAAGAATTCTTTACAAATTTTTGCACCAAACCTTTCATATCTTGGGTTTATATAAGTGAGCAACTCTAAAGTTTAAGAGTAAGACACTGATTTTGAGGATCCTTAAGTCTAATTGACTAGAGGAACCTCGAGTTAAAATTTTTGATGTATTTGCCTAGGCTAGCACCAAGGGTAAAATACCCGTGCACTCAAGGCGTAGTCTTGCCGTTGAGTTTTGGCTTTGGTGTGTGCACCTTTGGAGGTCACACACTTGGGTGAATCTTTGGAACGTGGAAGAGCTTGCTGAGTTCGAGAAAAGCTTGTAGATTGGAGGGAGGACTGGATGAGTCTTCCATTCAAGTAAGTCTTTTTCTTTCTTTATTTTAATTAGAGTTCTTATGATAGTTAGCATGTTTAGGTTTATGTTCTTTGCATGTTTTATGAGTTTTTATGCTTAGAATATATAGTAACATGCGTAGGCTTGTAAAATAATAAAAACAAATGGGTCTTGGGCAAAGGGATAGCGGCATCATAATTTCTTCTTGATTTTCCACTGCGCACTCGCGACCGTTTCCCAACAGTGGTATCAGCGCGCCGTTTTTGTTTTGATCAGTTCTCTCTCATTTGAACTCGAAATTGGGTGTGTAAAAGCTCATTTGAAAGCTAACACCATGAAATTAATTTTAGGCACAAGTTTTGCATGATTTGGTTAAGATTTGAATTGTGAAATTGCATTTAAATTTCACGCATCTGTAAAAAAACGTGAATAGTAAATTTATTTGATTAAAATAAAATGCAATATCATAATTAAATATTAATCAAAGTTATTTAATGCCTCAAATAATTTCAACATATTAAAACTCATATGCTTGATGATTCTATGTATGATTAGAATTGGCATGATTATTTTATGGTGCAAGCATCTAGAGACTTTCTAAGGAAATAGAGAGTGTATTGCTTATCCCTTAGCTAAGTAATTATTCCGTGATGAACTTAGAGATTTATTACATTTAATACTAATAGATATAAATCACTTGTTTATAATAAAATACATTATAAAAGATACAAATGGGGTGGGACCAAGGCGTTAATAAAACTTTCCAAACTAAAGTTAATTTAACCAAAGGTATTACTAGAGTTAGATAATGACTTGGTGTCTTCCTTCACTCACTACTTTTTTATAGCCAAAAGGAAAAGCTGTGAAGACATCTAGATAATCATTTACTCAAAGCTTACCTTAAAGCATATTTAAAGTGTTGGACTAATTTGGAGGATTCATTGTTTATTCATGTCACCAAGGTAATAATAGCCTAATAGGTAAGGGTATTTAAGAGAGTTCGCTCCACCCTCCCTCTGGGGAATTTTCAATGGAGGAATCCTTTTGACAGTTATTCACTTAAACTTGCTAAAATCCTCAATAATAATTTAATTATAAAATTTACCTCCCATTGTAAAGTATAGCTTAAACCGTATTGGCATGACTAGACTTTACCAGACTGACCAATAACAATTTGTCCCTAAATCGTACTATTGACAATGGTTTGACTTTTCTGAGTCATAAGACGCATCGACCCTTAGACGTTGTCTTATAACTTAGTGGCAAAGATTGGGTGTCCACAAGGACTAGCATAAGCTATGGCATGTTTGATTGCCCAACCCAATGATCAAGGAATTGTGATATATATATCATAAATTGGTTGGGAACCTACCTAATTATCGTATTTTATAACGATCGGCCCTAGTCGGAGTTATGAAATGATGATAATGAGATCCTTGCCCACAAGAAATCCATCATATTGGGGTTGATGCGATTTGCTTAAAATTTTAAAATAATTGAGTGGGAACAACTTCATAATATTAAAAGCTCATGTTATTATGAAACATTAATGAAAACATATTCCTAATTTTAACATTCTCTCTTAACAGGTGGGTTAATATATTTAACAAACATTCAAATGGCAAACAGAGTATCACTTCATTCCATCCTTGATAAGCATAAGCTCAAAGGGGACAACTACAATGACTGGTTTAGAAACCTTAAAATTGTCTTACGACAATTTTTTTTTCTATGTTTTTGAAAGACCATTTCCCCTTGAACCTGCAGAAGATGCTGACCAAAATACATTTGATGCTTGGAAGAAACACGTCGATGATGATGAGCAAGCAGTTTGCATAATGCTTGGCTCTATGTCGGACGAACTTCAGAAAGCTCACGAAGATATGGATGCTCAAACCATCATCTTTCACTTGAAGGATTTGTATGCAACTTCCGTTCATACCGTGCGATTCCAAGTGTCACGTGCCTTATTCCAAATAAGGTATAAAGAAGGATCTGTTAGTGGACATGTTCTTAAGATGATTGGCCACATTGAAAAATTGGCCAACCTCGGGTTCATCATGGATCATGAGATAGGTCACGATCTAATTTTTCAGTCATTACCAAAAGACTTCTCTAACTTTATTATGCAGTTTCATCTGTCTGATAAAGAAGCTACTTTAGCAGAATTGCACAATCTGATAAAGCAAGCAGAGAAGGACTTGAAACTGGAGCATAAAACCTCCGTCATGCTTACGAGTACGGACCTGAAGCCACGAGGCCCAAAGAAAAATAAGGGCAAGGCCAAGGCTCTAGATCACCTAAAGCCCAATGGTAAGGTGGAGAAGAAAAAGGGGAAATGGGAAATGTTTCTTTTGTGGAAAGAAGGTCATTGGAAGAAAGACTGCAGATCCTTGAAAGCCAAGGAAGCTAGGGAAGCCCAAGAGGCCAAAAAGCCCAATGCTTCAGGTATGTTGTATATGATTGAACTATATTCTCAAAACTCTGAACCTTCTACTTGGGTGCTTGACACCAGTTGTGGGACTCACTTGTGTAACAATGTGCAGGGCCTGAGAAACAGTAGGAGACTCTGTCATGGGGAGGTTGACTTACGCATGGGTAATGGAGCAAAACTGGCTGCATTGTATGTGGGGACTTATTCATTAGTTTTGTCGAATGGTTTAGTTTTAGACTTAGAAGATTGTATTTATGTGTCTTCTCTAGTAAAGAACATCATTTCAATTTCTTCTTTATGTAATAAAAGTTTTTCATGCCTAATAAGTTGTAATGAATGTTATATTTATTTCATTGAAATAAAATATGGAGATGGTATTTTGAATAATGGTATCTATGTCTTACAAACTAACAAAGAATGTTCAACCTCTAATATATACAACGTTAATTCGAATAATCTCAATGAATCACTTCTATGGCACAGTCGCTTAGGTCATATCAATGAAACAAGATTAACTAAGCTACATAAGGATGGGTATTTCAGACTCTTCAAATATGAACCTTATGGAACTTGTGAGTCTTGTTTACTTGGTAAAATGACTAAATTACCCTTCAAAGGTAAAAGACAGCGTGCATCAGAGACATTAGAAGAAATCATACACTCTGATATATGCAGACCAATTTCAGTCACCGCTAGAGGTAGATTCTCATACTTCATTACCTTTATCGATGATCACTCGCGATATGGGTATGTGTACCTTATGCGGTACAAATCTGAAGCCTTTGAGAAATTCAAAGTCTTCAAAGCTGAAGTAGAAAACCAGCTTAATAAAAGTATTAAGTCACTAAGGTCTGACCAATGTGGTGAATACTTAAGCAACAAATTTCAAGATTACTTGAGAGAAAATGACATTGTTTCCCAGTGGACTCCTCCGGGAACTCCACAGCATAATGGGGTCTCCGAAAGGAGAAATCAGACATTATTAGATATGGTCCAATCAATGATGCCAGACACGGATCTACCTATTTCATTTTGGGGTCATGCTTTAGAAACTGTAACACTACTACTAAACCAAGTTCCTTCCAAGATTGTTAGTCAAACACCATATGAGTTATGGTCTGGGAAACATCATAGTCTTAGTTATCTAAGAGTTTGGGGATGTGACGCATATGTTAAGCTCACACAAACTAACAAATTGGATGATAGGGCAATTAAATGTAAGTTTGTAGGATATGCCTTGAACTCAAGAGCATACGTGTTCTACGTCCCAAATGAACAAAGAACATTTGTCTCACGAAATACTAAATTTCTAGAGAATGAATTCCTTCTCAAGAAACATAGTGGGAGTAGACTTGACCTCGATGAGGTACGAGAAGAACAAACTAACATAGAACTAAACCCCAGGCACCCTCAAAAGGGTAGCGACGGAACAACCACAAGGTTATGAACTTAGAAGGTCTGGTAGGGAAAGACATGACCCTGAAAGATATGGTTTCCATATTGATGAGGAACATGATCATGTCATTGATAATGACGATCCCACCAATTATGACGAAGCAATGCGTGACATTGATTCAGTCAACTGGCTTGAGGCCATGAAATCCAAATAGACTTTATGTATCAGAATCAAGTCTGGGACTTGGTGGATGCACCTGAAGGGATAAAACCCATAGGCTGCAAGTGGATTTACAAGCGTAAAACTGATGCAGAAGGCAACATCCAAACCTATAAGGCTAGGTTGGTGGCGAAATGTTATAGACAAATCGAAGGAATTGACCATGACAAAACCTTCTCGCCTGTTGCAATGATAAAATACATTCGAATTTTACTGGCACTAGCTGCATACTTTGATTATGAGATTTGGCAGATGGATATCAAAACAGCCTTCCTTAATGGGAACCTTGTAGAGGAAGTCTATATGACACAACCTGAGGGGTTTGCATCTAAGAATGATCATAATAAAGTATGCAAGCTTAAACGATTCATTTATTGACTCAAGCAAGCCTCCAGAAGTTGGAATATACGTTTTGATGAGACAATCAAAGAATTTGACTTCATCAAAAATGTAGACGAGCCTTGTGTTTACAGGAAAAGTAGTAGGAGTGCTGTTGTATTTCTTGTATTATATGTCGATGACATATTAATCATCAGGAATGATATTCCCATGATGCAAGCCACCAAGCAATGGTTATCTCAGAATTTCTCCATGAATGATTTGGGAGAAGCAGCCTACATCCTCGGCATTAAGATCTACCGTAATAGATCTAAGAGGTTGTTAGGACTTTCTCAATCTACATACATAGATAAAGTTTTGAAAAGATTCAAAATGGAAGATTCCAAAAGAGGTAATTTACCTGCTTGTCATGGAATCAAATTATCTAAGAAGCAATGTCCACATACTCATTCAGATAGAGAGCGTATGAGTAGGATCCCTTATGCTTCAGCAATAGGATCGATCATGTACGCCATGCTATGTACAAGACCTGATGTCTCTTATGCTCTTAGCATAACGAGCATATATTAGATAAATCCTGGTGAGCAACACTGGGCAGCTGTCAAAACAATCCTCAAGTATCTGAGAAGAACTAATGATGTGTTCTTGACATACAGAGATTGTTCTGAGATGAAAGTCATTGGTTAATGTGATGCGAGCTTTCAGACTGATAGGGATGATAGCAGATCGCAAATAGGATATCTGTTTACTTTGAATGACGATGCTGTCAGTTGGAAAAGCTCAAAGTAGTCAACTACAGCGAACTCCACCACTGAAGTCGAGTATATTGCAACATCTGAGGAAGCTAAAGAAGCAGTCTGGATAAAAAAGTTCATCACGGAGCTGGAAGTGCTTCCCGCGATAAATAATGGCGTCACGATGTACTGTGACAACGCGGGCGCCATTGCTCAATCAAATGAACCAAGGTCCCACCAGAAATCTAAGCATGTACTCAGGCGATTTCATCTCATCAGAGAGATTTTTGAGAGAAAAGAAGTTATTATAGAGAAAATACCCACATAAGATAATCTTGCAGATTCTCTGACTAAAAGGCTGACTCAACAAAAGCATGATAGGCACACCCGAGAGTATGGTGTCCAGATTCATACTAGTTGGCTATAGTGCAAGTGAGAGATTGTTAGGGATATGCCTTATACCCAACTTGTGGATGGGCTATATGTACATGTATTTGTAATATTTTCATTAATTAATAAAATGACAATCTTTATTATACGTGTCTTACATAACTTATATGAATCATCAAACACTGTAATAAAGCCATTGGCGTAATAAGATAATGGCTTCCATGCCTTATGAGAATCATTACTCTTAAATGTTCCTAGTCATAGTTTTGTGAAAAATCTGGGCGTTCACAAAGCGGAGAGACTAGCATGATGATATGATCCGCCCTTAAGTGGGGTAGCCGATCTCATAGGATACTAGTGAGTTGCTCGTGTCCATCGAACTGACCGCCGAAAGTTTTCACATGAAGTGTTTATCCTATGTGTCTGTGAGAACTTTCATGTATCGATTGTATGACTAGTCCTTAGACTTGAGGTCTTTACAATCTTATGTGTGGATCAAATAACTTTGACATTCTCCTTCCCCGGTTCAAAAGATCCGGTCATAAGGGTATGATTGGGTCATTTTTTGAAACACATAAAGTTTGTAAGGATACAATAGAGAATCGCCACTCTCTCGGATAATATTTTCTTATAAGAGTAGTATTCCAATTCGCGGGTTGATATGTGTGATCAGTGCTTGAGATTGTGGCCGCGGCGGAAGAATCATGTGAGATTCTTGGGTTAGCACGATTCATGACACTATCAACATCATACCTTTGACTATATGGGTAGACAATTTCCATACCATAGGTCAAACGGTGGGGATACAATGAGGCGATGGACCGTATCATATGTAAATCGCATACAAAATGGGTATATATCTTTCCTTCTCATTTAGGGGCCTTGGCATGTTTCTAGATGTCAACATTGGTCATTGAAATCGAACGACCATCTGATCGGAGGATAATTTATGTTCAATTAAATTATCATTATTCATTTCATGTCCAACTTGAGGGGAACCCAAAAGGTCACACACAACAAAGTCGAAATCAATGGTTAATAGTGCACAGTACAAATTTAACAGCATATATGATTGTTGTAGGAATTGTTCATAAATGGTTCAATGTGTTTAATTATTGAACATATCATTTATGAGGTTCCATAGTGGCTTAGGGATTGGTGAATGACGATAGGGGCACTTTGGGAATTGGAATAAATAAATAAATAAAAACGTGAATAATATATTTTTTTATTTGTTATTTGTTTTGAATTTCAATTCGGCCCAAACTATTATTAGGGTTTTATAATCTCATTAAACCACTAAATTAAGATCCAATGGCTAAGATTAAATTAGCTTTTATCCCACATCGGATTCTTAATTAATTTTGTTGTCTTTGGAGCACCTATATAAACCTAAAGAATTCTTTACAAATTTTTGCACCAAACCTTTCATATCTTGGGTTTATATAAGTGAGCAACTCTAAAGTTTAAGAGTAAGACACTGATTTTGAGGATCCTTAAGTCTAATTGACTAGAGGAACCTCGAGTTAAAATTTTTGATGTATTTGCCTAGGCTAGCACCAAGGGTAAAATACCGTGCACTCAAGGCGTAGTCTTGCCGTTGAGTTTTGGCTTTGGTGTGTGCACCTTTGGAGGCCACACACTTGGGTGGCTCTTTGGAACGTGAAAGAGCTTGTTGAGTTCGAGAAAAGCTTGTAGATTGGAGGGAGGACTGGAAGAGTCTTCGGTTCAAGTAAGTCTTTTTCTTTCTTTATTTTAATTAGAGTTCTTATGATAGTTACCATGTTTAGGTTTATGATCTTTGCATGTTTTATGAGTTTTTATGCTTAGAATATATAGTAACATGCATAGACTTGTAGAATAATCAAAACAAATGGGTCTTGGGCAAATGGATAGCGGCATCATAATTTCTTCTTGATTTTCCGCTGCGCACTCACTGCCGCTTCCCAACAATATATCCCACCGTGGTATCTCAAGTCAGAGGACAACAATACTCGCTCAACTCGTGAATATTCTTATTGCTGTTGGTGTACCATCTATTAGGAAATCTTCAGTGAGTCATTCAGTGTCTTATCAAATAAACACCTACATATCTATACGAGTCTCCCGAGACTCATGGTTCACTGGGATAAACCATCGGACCAAGTCACGATATACGACATGTACTGGTCTCTGCGGATTTTATTAATCGACCCGTGTTAGTAAATCTTGACCATGAACTTTATTTAACGATATACATCTTATAGTGCGCTTCCCAATGTCAATTACAAACTACGTTGTAACTGCGCACTATATTGTAAATCCTAGGGTCTTTGTCTAATATACACGTATCACTAAACCGGATTTAGTTTCGATCTAATCTTAATCAGATAACTAATCGTAATTAGACCGAATAAGCGTATAAAAGGAAAGGGTGCTACAATTAAATTAAGTAATATTATGGAAAATAGAATTGCTCGTATTCATGAATCGAATATAAATACGATCCAGATTGGCACTCCGAACACCAACCCTAACAAAATTGTCCAAAGTAGAGCATAGACACCAATATGTCGGTACAGGGGTCGGTGTGCCGGTCAGAGTGCAGAAAACTCAGGATTTGAAGATTAAAACATTATGCACATGACTCAAATGCATTTTATGAATGTGTATGAGTCCTATGTGTTAGGGTTGGTGCTCGGAGTGCCAATCCAGAACGTATTTATGTCTGATTCATGAATATGAATAATTCTTTTTTCCATAATATTACTTACTTAATGGTAGCACCTCTAGTTTTTATATACGTATTCGATCTAATTAAGATTAGATTGAAACTAAATATGATTTAGTGATATGTATATATTAGACAAAGACCCTAGGATTTACAATGTAGTGCGCAGTTACAATGTAGTTTATAATTGATATTGGGAAACATCACTATAAGTTTTATATTTTCAAATAAATTTTCTGATTAAGATTTACTGACACATGTCGGTTAGTAAAATCCGCTGAGACCAGTACATGTCGTATAACATGACTTGGTCCGATGGTTTATCCAATGTGTTAGACAATTATGACCCATAACGTCACTATTTGTACAGATCATGGTGTTGCTGTACAAATTAACTATGTGACAAAGAAGATTGCTCTCTTATCATTTGTGATTAGATCACCAAGATGTATAAATGATAGGAGGTCCCTATGATTGTTCCTGGATTGAGAATGATATGAGACAATATCAGTCCACGAAGGATAAATCATTAAATATCCCTAGTCAGAGTATTATCGAGATTGGACATTGATAAATGCGTAAAAGATAGTATTACACTTGTGCGCGTTGTGAGGGCACAACGACAAAGTTATCATATATTTGAGTATATAATACTCATGCAAGTGTAATAGGAGGTTGTGTTTTACCGATGGTACGGGAAACAACTTCGCTCTGGATAGACCCCATCGGAATTCCATTGGTAGTATGACTATGTGTCTATGGAAGTCCGAAATCAGGGTAGGTGTATTTGGTCTTAACTTGAGACTTGCACCGTTAATACTTACGACCATCAATATACTTTGTTTTGGTCGTCCAGGGCTTTAACCGGTTTCTGTGTACGCCTCTTCTGGATATATCGAGAATCGTAGTGTGTTGGGTGTGATGTAAAGACAGAAGTATCACTCTAGTCATATGGAGATGATGGTCACGTAGGATACGGAACTGGTTCTCTTATATGCTGCAGCTATCGGGATATTATGACAATGTCATGTATATCCGATTATAGAGACTAGTCACCAGACATCCGATATGTGCTTTGTACGGGGCAGACACAATTCCAGCCCCAGGCCTAGCACGTGATCATCCGATACTGGATCGACATATACAATACTACATATACTACGCCTGATATAGATCCTTATATTCCTGTAAGGATATTTCTGGAGAATTGGGTAGGCATGACGCTTTGCTAGAAGCCAACCTTGTCTTGTAAATCGGTAAAATGTCGTACTTGGTACGTACGTGTTCAGATAGTCCGACAACCGTATTTACTGCCAACATATCCGGGGATCTCATGGGTCGCTTCCCGAAGATTCACCGATGACGTATGACTCGCACTTTTATTAATCTGGGATTAATCAAATGAGAGAGAAAATTAATCTGGGATTAATTACGGAGATATTTTATCTGGGATAAAATATCGATTAAAGAGAGATGACGATTAATTTGGAATTAATCGATTAATCAATATATTCGATATATTAAACGAAATTGGATTTCGACGCGGAATTAAAATTAGATTTTAATTCCGGCGAACGAATTAATTTAGAATTAATTCATTAGCGATGTGAATAGTAATTATGCTTGGCATGATTATTTAATTAAATTAGTTTTAATTACGTCGCAATGGAAAATTCGTTAATTTGGAATTAGCGATCCCGAGCCAGGGATTGTTTGCGAGCGCATTCGCATTTCGAATTCGAGTGCGGCACACAAGTCATATCAAGCGTCCAATCATTAGTCACATCAAGTGTCAAATCACATGTCACTTTGAGTGATGTGACAATTGATTGATTGATTGATTGATGGTAGTTGGTAGTTGTTGGATTGTTGGAAAGCTTTGTTGTTTGACGTTTTGAAAGCAAATAAATTGCTAATTTGATTTGGAAATTAAAGAAGTGTATTAGATACACTTTTGGCAAACCAACCACACAACTCTCTCTTCCTCACTTCTCCATTTCTCACGCCCAATGGGTTGTATTCTGCCTTCCTTCACTGGTCAAAAACCGAGAATGATGAGCAGTCCAAAAGTGATTTTATTGCAAAATAAAAGTGCTAGCACACTCCGGAGTCGTCCGTAGGTGATAGGGAAACCCACCTGTGGGCTTGGAATACCATTCCGAAGCTTGGAGCTTCATGGAACCACTTCCATGGCCGAATCCAAGGGGCACCAAATCAGCCACTGCCGTGAGCATGAAGGAGCAGAAAATGATTTTTGTTCATCACCGCATCGTCTCAACCGATCATTGCGAGTATTCCGTGACTTCTTTGATTGTATTCGCACTTGTTTCTTGCTTGTTTAATGATCTTGGGACCTTAGAGAATTCCAACAATGGTATCAGAGCCTTTGAAAGCATGAAACATGATTAGGGCTTAAAATTGGGTAAATTGATTTTGAGCATGAATTAATGAAATTGGATGATTTAGTATGCTTAATTGATGTTGAATTGAAGATTGATTGGATCAATTTCAAGAAATTTTGTTTGGAATAATTTTCCCCAATTTTGGATGGCTTGGCCGAATGTCACTATGCCCTAATGTCTTGGAATTTTGATTTTTTGATCATTGGATGTGTTGGAAATCATTTGGAAATATTGATTTAATGTTGAATTGGATTTAATTGGATTGAATTTGATTTGGATATGAAATCCCCTCCTTGGCCGATACATGAGAAGCATGTAATTGGGTTTGATTTTTGATTAAATTATGTTGGACATGATTTAATGTTAATAAGCATGATTAATTAGACAAATTTGTGTTTTGGAAATATTGATTTGGGTAATTAATTGTGTAATACACTTTAGGTAATTTAATTGAGAAATTTGGAAATTTTGAATTAAATTAGTTGGGCTTAAAATTGGATTTGGGCTTGTTATATTGTAAATGGGCTTATTGGGCTTGGTTGTACCAGATTGGGTTTAGGCTAAATTGGTTGGATCCAATTAGGCCCAAAACCGCTTCCATAAAGCCCAAATGCGACTAATGGACCTTTAATAATTTAATTGGGCCTAATGGGCCAAAATTGATTTCTAGGCTTATGGGACTTTAATTGAATTGACGTTGGACGTTAATCGGGCTTTGAGACCCGTAACGATTAAATTTGGAATTTAAGTTGTATAGGTTCGTTAATAAAGTGTAGTATTTAATTTGGAATTAAATAGCGAATTAGAATTAAATACAAATTGAATTGGATTTAATTATGTAGTTTAATTTAATTCATGAATTCGTACTTTGAGTACTTATTCGCAAAAATGAGTTTAACTCGCGCAAAATCAAATCGTTGTTTGAACATTGGATGGTCATTAATTATCAGATTAATTAATTTGATTAGATTGATTGATAACATGCTTGTGTGAATACTTGATTGCGATGCATGAATAATATATATCAGATGGATATTAGATGGGTGGGGCAATTTTAGAAATTGTTGTAATAAATTTGGAAATTATTTAAATTGTACCTGCGTGTCCAGCCTTATCACCTCCATACTCTTTGTATTCTCTTCTCACCTATTCCCCTAAATGTAAATGAGGTTTCTTTAGAAGTGTAGTGTAACAGGTAGAAGTAATACATGTGCTAGCGGGAGAGAGAAAGTGAGAGATTTGATCTAGGATCAATGTATAAAGTATCCATCCGCATATCATTATTACTTTATTTATACGCGCTTTATTATGTATTTAGAATGCATGTTTAAGGGTGTATGATGATGAGACCTTAACAAAGATAACAAATTGGTTGCCAATTTGCACGCGAAAAACCCTCACAAATATTAAGCGTTTTTCCTTCCATTGAGTGATTCTTACTCAAGATCTAAGACGGCATTGGTTTGTTGGCCAAAGTCAAGACCTTTGTCTGTCGAGGATGTGTTTGAATCACGAGAGCTTTGTTCCATATCGGTGTCTTGTCCAAGTTGTGGTTTGTTGGCCAAAGTCAAGACCACTTCTTGTCCATCGACATTGATTACGAAGCTTTCCATGGTCAATGGGTCGCGCTTGACTGGGATCACTAAGTTTGTTGTGCCAAAGCCAAGGCTTAGTTGATTCAGAGGAAAAAGGTTAGGTAATATATTGGATATATTGGCATATATAAGATATATGTTTCGGACTTAGATATCCCCCTACTGGATCTAGGAATTGGATTGGATCCAATTGATCTTAGAGATCTACCTAGTTAATTATCATGCAATTTTTTGGCCAAAGTCAAGATTGTGTGATATTTAACGGGATCCTATCCCGCTAGGAAACACGGTTTCCCGAGTACTCGACAGAGGGTTTGAGGCTCGTCGAAAAATAGTGGGAGGCAAGAATTGAATTTGCAATATTCATTTAATTACTTGCCATACGCGCTCAATCACAAACATCATTCGTCAAATCAAATAAATGTTAGTTGGACTAATATTTAAACGTTGTTTTAATAAACAGTTGGACTGTATTCAAACTATTCATTTATAGTTGGTTATATAATTGGATTATAGTAATCAGTATATTTGATTTAATTAAAGTATAGTTGATTAATATAGTTGGACTATAATAATCATTATATTTAAAAGTACCAGAAATCGTTGATTAAATAGTTGGACTATTAGAATCAAGATAAAATTGAAAGATTGACATTTAAAACATAATCCTAAGGAAAATGTATTTAAATGGTTTAATTTTCAAAATTAGGAATAAAATTTCAGGATAGTCCTGGAAACTAATAAGTTACTTTATTTGATAAAATAACATATTAGGCCTAAGCCCATAATTAAGCAAATAGTATAGCATAATCTTTGGAAGATTTATGTGATGATAACTTTAATGCTTGAATCCATTAAGCTTGTCGTAGTAGACTCCTTAATTTCTGAATCAGAACTAAGGATTAGATCCTTAAAGTATGATAATGAAATTGAAGGATCTTCAAAAATCTAATTATTGATTTTAGAAGTACTAAAATTGCAATAATAACTCTTGGAGAGTTAGTGACTATTCTCAAGGAGACAAAGTCAAAATTTGCAATAGGCAAGTAGCGCAAGGCGCACCTTACTTCGATATTCTAGAAACCCAAGGCTTGGCCAAAGGCTTCTGGAATGTGGAAAAGGGCAAAGGCATAATCATTATAATCTTCTGGGAAGAAAAAATGACATATCCTAAAATGTCTGCCTAAATATAGCAAACGGGATCGCGGAAGCGTGACTGCCGTTTGGACAAAGCAGACATGAAGGAATTGAAGATGGGGCAAGGCTCCGACTTCAAATATGTTTGTCATAATTATGTTCACTACTAGTATTAAATTGGATTTTAAATACTTAGTGTGGTACATAAAATATATGTATTGATGTTCAGAATCTGCTAAGAGCGGGATGCTGACTTCAGATTGAGATAAATCTACGAATTGAAAACGGGACGAAAGTCGCTGTTTTAACCGTAGGTACCTAAATTTAGGAACTACCTTCAGGTGTGTACCTAAATTTGGAAACTGTTATAATGTAACTAGTTTGACTAGAAACATTATCTCTATATCAGTGTTTAACCCGCTGCGGGTGAACCTTTATATTCTAGAACACTAAAGTGTTTTATTTTATAAAGATGATATTGAGATAAACACATTAGATGTGAATAACAGCATTTATATTTTGAATATAAATAAATCTCAAACATAAACATGACAAACAAATAGCTCAAACTGATTTGATCAGAAGAAACTTAATTGTGGCATTGTTGTCTGGGACACAATCAAACAAGACTCGTATATCCACACTTTCGAAGAGTGGGTACTATGACTGATTTGATTCCATTCTAATAAAGTCTACGAATCTAGTTTATTGGGCAAAGTGCCTAAAACACATTTACTTGGTAAAAGTGCAAATGCCATCAATCTGTTAGCCCTAGTACATAGTGAAGCAAGTGGGCCCATGTCTAGCTAGGCTAGAGATGGATATGGATATTTCGTGACCCATACGGATGTGGCATCGCGTTATGGTTATGTGTCTCTTTTGAAACACAAATCAGGCACTTTTAAGTTTCGACACGAAATAGACAAACAGATCGGCTAAAGTATTAAATCATCATGGTTAGACCATGATGAAAATACTTAAGCAATAAGTTTCTAATATACTTGAAAGAGTATAGTATTCTTTCAAAGAGGACTCCTCCCGGGACAAGTCATCCTGACGGTGTGTCCGAACTAGAGTAACCGAATTTTGTTGGACATGAT
The DNA here is from genome assembly GCA_019454045.1 of Zanthoxylum bungeanum. NCBI lineage: Eukaryota > Viridiplantae > Streptophyta > Magnoliopsida > Sapindales > Rutaceae > Zanthoxylum > Zanthoxylum bungeanum. Next base: position 23,516 of record SKCR01043188.1, read on the forward strand.
AAGGTTAATCATGAGTCGCTCTGAGCTACCATTTCCTTCAATGGATACGCTTTAATAGTGCAAGAATTTATTTAGAATAAGGTTCCATAAAAATCTGTTTGACAGATTTCATATTAGATATGAACGGGAAAGAAACCGGGTTTCACATTCCTATATATTTGGGTATGCTGGGCATATGTTTGGATGATACCAAAATAAAACCCAAGTCGGATAAGTGCCAATTGTAGGTTATCCTAGGGATACCAAAGTATAGTACTTATACATCTCACAAGAGAACAATTAGATTGTTGCTCACCATGCTGTTTTCCTAAGAGGAATACCGATATGCAGTGGTAAGTGGGAGGATAGTAAAACTCGATGAAAATCAGAGTAATACTATTCAAGGCACCGATTCCTAAATAGAACATAAATAGTTCATCAATGATGAAACTATTACCAATAATCTTCGAATACACAAGAACCGCGTAGGTCGGAGAGAGTCAGAAAACAACCTAGGGTATGGGTTTCTGATCTCACCTCATAAAGATGTCAATCTTGTTGAGGGATACCAACTGACTACGTATGAGGAAGTGATACAAGGTATCGACTCCCTATCATGGCAAAGTGCCATGACATCCGAAATGGATTCCATGTATATCAACAAGTTTGGATACTAGTTGATGTACCGCAAGGCATTGTGCCTATTGGTACTTTATAAGTCTTCAAGGAAGACGTACATGGATGGCAACATACCAACGTATAAAGCTAGGCTTTTAACGGAAAGGTATCGTTATCAACATTGTGTTGATTACGATTCAACCTTTTACCTGTTGCCATGGTAAATCCATTTGGATAATTCTTGCTAATGCTGCATGTTTCATTTATGAAATATGTCAGCTGAATGGCAAAATCGCTTTCCTGAAAAGGAAATCTTTTGGAGGATGTTTATAACATCCTGTCGGTTTTGTCTTACCAAAACTAGCAAACAAGGTTTGAAGGTTATTCGATCCATGTTTGGATTAAAGCAAGCATTAGGTTATTGGAATTATCATTTTGATGTAATCATAATAGTTTATGATTTAATTCAAAACGAAATGATTCTTGTGTATATAAGAGGGTTAGTGGGAGCGCACTGACAATGGCTGTCCTATAAATAATGATAATATTTCATTTATTGGAAATGATATTCCCATAAAAACAACCGGTGAAAGCTTGGCTTTCATGAAAAACTCTCCGAGAAATCGTACATTGAAAAATATACGCGACCTGGTGTCTCATACGCTTTGAGCATATGGATTCACAAACAGGCCGATCCAAGTGATAGTCACTGGATTGATGTTAAGAACATCCGTTAGTATCTTAGAAAACTAAGGATGATGTCTTAGACTATGGAGAATGAGAACTTGAAGTGACTGGGATCACTGTAGCAAGTTTCCCAAACCGATAAAACGACTACAAGTCGTAACAACGGTACTATACAGTTTGAATAACGGAACAGTGAGCTGGAAATCTTCCAAGCAAGATATTGTTACCGTATAAACAACAAATGCAGGTTATTGCTGCAGCTGAGGCGGCAATAGAAGCCATTTGGGTCGATAACAAATCTAATTAGATTAGATATAATTCTGTTAGCAGCTGAGCTAGGTGTCAGTACAGGCTAAAGAATTAATGGTCTCTTCAACGATCCAGATACATACTTCGATATTCATCTGATTCGTTCGGATCATACATCGTGGCGATGTGATGATCGAATAAATCGCATAAGATGATAATCATGCAAATCCGCTGACGAAAGCCTTTTCTCAGCAGTTTGAGCGAACCGTACATAGTTCGGGTGTAAGACACTCGAGTGACTGGCTATAGGCCAAGTGGGAGATTGTTAGACAATTATGACCCATAGCATCACTATTTATACAGATCATGGTGTTGTTGTACAAATTAACTATGTGACAAAGGAGATTGCTCTCTTATCATTTGTGATTAGATCACCAAGATGTATAAATGATAGGAGGTCCCTATGATTTTTTCCTGGATTGAGAATGATATGAGACAGTATCAATCCACGAAGGATTAATCATTAAATATCCCTAGTCAGAGTATTATCGAGATTGGACATCGATAATGCGTAAAAGATTAGTATTACACGTATGCGTGTTGTGAGGGCACAACGACATAGTTCTCATATATTTGGGTATATGATACTCATGCAAGTGTAATAGGAGGTTGTGTTTTACCGATGGTACAGGAAACAGCTTCGCTCTGGATAGACCCCCTCGGAATTCCATTGGTAGTATGACTATGTGTCTACGGAAGTCCGAAATCAGGGTAGGTCTATTTGGTCTTAACTTGAGACTTGCACCGCTAATACTTACGACAATCAATATACTTTGGTTTTGGTCGTCCAGGGCTTTAACCGGTTTTTGTGTACGCCTCTTCTGGGTATATCGAGAATCGTAGTGTGTTGGGTGTGATGTCAAGATGGAAGTATCACTCCAGTCATATGGAGATGATGATCACGTAGGATACGAAACTGGTTCTCTTATATGCTGCATCTATTAGGATATTATGACAAGGTCATGTATATCCGATTATTGAGACTAGTCACCAGACATCCGATATGTGCTTCGTACGGGCAAACACAATTCCAGCCCTAGGCCTAGCACGTGATCATCCGATACTGGATCGACATACACAGTACTACGTATACTACGCCTGATATAGATCCTTATATTCCTGTAAGGATATTTCTGGAGAATTGGGTAGGCATGACGCTTTGCTAGAAGCCAACCTTGTCTTGTAAATCGGTAAAACGTCGTACTTGGTACGTACGTGTTCGGATAGTCCGACAACCGTATTTATTGTCAACATATCCGGGGATCTCATGGGTCGCTTCCCGAAGATTCACCGATGACTTATGACTCGCACTTTTATTAATATGGGATTAATCAGATGAGAGAGAAAATTAATCTGGGATTAATTACGGAGATATTTTATCTGGGATAAAATATCGATTAAAGAGAGATGACGATTAATTTGGAATTAATCGATTAATTAATATATTCGATATATTAAACGAAATTGGATTTCGACGCGGAATTAAAATTAGATTTTAATTCGGGCGAACGAATTAATTTAGAATTAATTCATTAGCGACGTGAATAGTAATTATGCTTGGCATGATTATTTAATTAAATTAGATTTAATTACGTCGCAACGGAAAATTCGTTAATTTGGAATTAGCGAACCCGAGCCCGGGATTGTTTGCGAGCGCATTCATATTTCGAATTCGAGTGCGGCACGCAAGTCACATCAAGCGTCAAATCATTAGTCACATCAAGCGTCAATTCACATGTCACTTTGAGTGATGTGACAATTGATTGATTGATGGTAGTTGGTAGTTGTTGGATTGTTGGAAAGCTTTGTTGTTTGACTTTTTGAAAGCAAATAAATTGCTAATTTAATTTGGAAATTAAAGAAGTGTATTAGATACACTTTTGGCAAACCAACCACACAACTCTCTCTTCCTCACTTCTCCATTTCTCACGCCCAATGGGCTGTATTCTGCTTTCCTTCACTGGTTAAAAACCGAGAATGATGAGCAGTCCAAAAGTGATTTTGTTGCAAAATCAAAGTGCCAGCACACTCCGGAGTCGTCCGTAGGTGATAGGGAAACCCACCCGTGGGCTTGGAATACCATTCGGAAGCTTGGAGCTTCATGGAACCACTTTCATGGCCGAATCCAAGGGGCACCAAATCAGCCACTGCCGTGAGCATGAAGGAGCAGAAAATGATTTTTGTTCATCACCGCATCGTCTCAACCGATCATTGTGAGTATTCCGCGACTTCTTTGATTGTATTCGCACTTGTTTCATGCTTGTTTAATGATCTTGGGACCTTAGAGAATTCCAACACAATAAACCATGAGTCTTTGGAGACTCGTATAGACGTGTAGGTGTTTATTTGATAAATACTGAATGACTCACTGAAGATTTCCTAATAGATAGTACACCAACGTCAATAGGAATCTTCACGAGTTGAGCGAGCATAGTGGTCATCTGACTTGAGATACCACAGTGAGATATATGAGTTATCCTCCACACTTTGATGGTAGTCACGTCAACGATCTATTCATGATCAACCTCCGCCTGTTCGTTGGGTGTAGACTGATGCTCATGATATCCTGTGAGTATCAGATAGAATCTGTCAATCCTGTGTACATGGCATATGTATCATGTACGTATTTACGATCTAGTAAATCCATGGCCGTAGTATACTTCGGAAGTGATTTCCGAGTGTTATTTAGAGATCGTAAATTTAAAAATCGACTAGATTCTACCTTAGGGATTTGATGTTCTTATCTATATCCCAAGTATAATATGGATAGCATGTGGCAGAGGGATTATACGTATGCAATGACCTCGACTTACATAGTTTAGCGAGATTATCTGTGGTCGTCATAATTCATGAGTGGGTGAATTATGGACACGAAATTGGATTCCGTGACGGATAAACCTAAACTTAGAGAGTCCCATAATATGAAGTGTACTCGTTGAGCACTTGGGCAACGCGTTATGAATAATATAGATTATTCATAATACTTCATCGGATTAAATGAGTTAATTCGAATCGTTTAAACGGTTAAACGAAAATACATGCATTAGGGGCATTTCAGTCAATTAATAATTAATGTATATTTGTATTAGATACAAGATTTGATTTGATACATATTAATTATTTGTCAAATAAGACTTTGACACATGCCATTACTATATGTATTTGTTATTTAATGTAAATAAAAATACATATAAGATAATAATTATATTAATTAATTATTTAGATATTTAAATGTTAAATATTTGAATAATTAAATAATATATATATTACATAAATGTTATGCAATATGTTTGATTATTATTGGTTATATGTGACATGATTTTATTTAAGCTTGAAGTGTGCAAATTTGATTTGTCAAACTTAAAGCTTATCTTTATTTAATTAGATAAATTGTACAAATGACTAAAATGCCCCCTAAGTCGGTTTTGGCTTGAATTTTAAAGTGAAAATTTTGTTTTTCATTTCATTCTCCAAGCCTTGGCCAAAACCTCCATTAAAGAAAGCTCTCAAATATTTGTTTGAAGAAACTAAGAAGAAAATGAAGAATTTAAGGAAAAGCTTAAAGAAAGTTGAAGATTAATAGGTAATCTTTAATATTCTTAAGTGTAGAAAATTACTTTCTTGTTCTTGAATTACTAGAATGGTTCTAGGTTTTATTTACTTCTTACAAATTGGGGCTTTTTGATTTGGAGGATGGATTTGGAGGCTAGATGCATGTGTGAAGTTTGATTGGATGATATTATTGTAATATTGATTCAATTTTGTCATTAGATGACTTGTTTCTATTCTAGAGTGTTATGACCACTCTTGTAATGCCTAGAATTATTCTTGGGTGCTTCATTGGTGGTGGCTTGGATTGGTGTTGTGATTAATGTGATTAATGTTAAGAAAATTGGATTAAAGCATGAAATATTGATATTTTTGGTTTCTGGATCAGATCTAAAAAAACTAGGTTTATGTTGATGAAAATTATGTCATATAAATGTATTGGATGTGTTTTGGGTATTGGAACAATTTCCAGAAACTGTTTCGGAGTTGAAATATGTGAAAACAGCGAAAAACGACATTACCGAGTGACTTTTGAGCCAACCGGGTGACGGCTGCCCAAACAGTGAATTGGTCACTGTTCGGGCAGCTCATGAACTGCCCTAGTACTTTTGGGGCTGACCTGGGCAGCCCCCATATGCATTGGGTCGGTTCAGTCAAAAACGTGTTTTATGCCATTTTGCGGAAAAACGTTTTCGTAAAAGTTTCGCGATATTTCTTAACTATTTATGTTGTTATTTGATATCGAATAAATATGTTTAGGTGAAATATGAATGAATTATTCATATTGGATATTGAATAATTTATTCGGTATTTTAAAAAAGGTTTTAAAATTACGATTTCACCCGAACCGCGCGCTTCCACTGCGCCCGCGCCAAAACCCCAACACTATGAGCTTAAAATACTTGAGTTACCAACTAACTTATATTGAAATCCCTAAGCTATAAGACATCACTTGATATCTTCATTTAAGCTCCAATCTTCACATCCATTTTGCTTCAACATATTTTTGTATAGCTTTGCGATTGCGTCGAAGTTGCAAGTGTTCTATCATCAAAACCCTTCATCAAGTGCAATGGCGCTTACAAGAATTTCTTTCACTTTCTATTACTTTTCTCGGTAACCAAACAACAGGTAATGTGTATAAATCATACAGAATAGTATGAAAGATTTACGGTGCTTCAATTATTATATATGGGTAAGTATGAGATTAGTGAGTTTAACTAAACAAACAACAGGTAATGTGGAACATAATACTAAAACACGGTATGATGTAAAGTTTGATGAGTTTATAAGTTAGTGTATAAGTTAATATTTAAAATCTCTACCAAATATATAGTTAACACTAACGTTAATGTTATAATCTCACAACATAAAATTATTTTTCTACGCCAACCTATAATCTAGTTTTTGTTCTACAACTTACAAACTAACTTATACTCTCTACAAAATTCAGTCTAACTGTTAAATATAAAATTTTGAGTGGTCAATAAAATATTTTAAAAAACTAAATAAAACCAGAATAGGTATAAGCATTCCTATATCATCTTCATGCTTGATTTTCACTGATAAGTAGGGTTGGTAACTTTTCTCGTATTGTCACATTCTAATGGGAACCCATTTTTTTTTTTTTTTTCCATTCAGGACTAAATTTGGAAAATATTTTTTATGCTCCGATTTGGAAACAAGACTGGACAACAAGCGAGATAATATTTTTAATGGGATGAGATGGGATTTAACAGGAATGGATGGGACGGGACGAGAAACGAAATAATTTTTTCCCAAAAAATAACGTGATATGGAACTGAGAGGATTTTTACTATCGCGTCCCATTGCCAACCCTATAAGGTAATTGGAAAAAAAATATAGAGTAATTTGGATTAATACCATTGAAGGAATATATTGTTTTATGGGCTGAGCAAAAACCTCTCGATTTGTTATAAAAGAAGAAAAAATAATAGAGAATAAAATATCTTATAAAGGTGCAAGTTTTATTATTATTTCTGATTGAATAAGTTTACAAGAATTGCTCTCTATTTATAGGGAGAGATTATTATCCTTAAATAATATGAGACATGTTACAAATATAAAAAGTCAAAATAAAATATAAAGACTATTAAAATAAAGTGACTACTCACATTTACAACTGACTTTTTTCAAAATTTAAATATAAAAATTTTCGGTGTTAATTATTGTTTTTATAGGCAGAGAGGATTAGCTTTCTGATTATATATGATTCACTATTAATCAATTAAAAAGTAATCTTCTAATAAAATTTAGTCATATTTTTATTTAATCTCCCAAGTATATTATTAATATGGGCCATAAATACATGTCATGTGAGCTCACTAATTCTTCGGCATTCTTCAAATCTCGTGTATCTTCATTTAAAAAAAAAAAACTGTATTCGAATTATAAATCAAAAGGACTTTTTAAGTTTTCCTACAAATAGTTTATATCCATATACAAAAATCAAATCTCAGTGAGATTTTTTTAACAACACTATTGTTATCCCCGTCTTCTATGTTATCCCTAAGGGGTATGACTTAGTGACAAAAAAATTATGACTTGATTGCAAGGTCGGGGATTTGAGTCTATATGGTGCAATTTTTTGTTATAGTTTGGGACAATTGAAGATTTTAATTGCTCCGTTTAAACCTAGATCGAGTGATTTGGCAGTAGGGTTTTTAATGTTTCCAAAAAAAAAAAAAACTCCCGTCACTTGCAGGTCAGCTTTTTTGACTAGTCCTTATCACGTGATAAGATAGTGTAGTTGTAACATCCCCAATTCGGGATATTACCTGCAGGTGACAGATTCCACTGCCACCTAAGCCTCTGACTGAAACCGGAAATCAACCATTCTTTTAATAACACTCACAACAACATAGACTATTTATATGAATCATTAAACTTAATACTTACAAAATCCAGTTACTGTACAACCACATATATATACATAGACCATACATTACAATAACCAAAAGAGACTACATTCTATATGAATGTAGACATGACATGATAATCCCATACAACTAGTGACTGTAGTGCTGCCCTGTCCATGATCCATGTCTCCCAAAAGACAATCTTGGCTCACCAGTAGAAAAGTCTTGCAAAAATCTGAAGGGGGGGGGGGGGGGGAGTCTTAAAGAACAGTGAGTGAGTGAAACTATAAAACAGGAAAACAACAGCATTAGAAAACATTTATAATCCATGTAATAACTTTTGAAATTCTTAACACATAAACCATAGTTTTTCCTTTCAAAACTTTTGTAAAACTTTTATGAAAATAGTTGTATAATCATCATAAATATTATTGGTCATCATGTACAAATCCCGTGATCTTGGGGCGTTACGTCTCGCCGTTCCCCAAGCCACTAAACCAGTAAATAGTGGTGTTATCAGTGCCACCAACCTGTCTCTGAAATCTGGGTCTAGGGGTGTTACGTCACGACGTCCCCTTAGCTCGATGCCCAGGATCTAGAGGTATCTGTCATCTTTAGTCCTGTATCCTGTGTGCACACATCTATATCCGTCAATTTCATGTCCGTCAATTCCATATATGTATCAAGGTACATCTGAGGTGGGTTTTTCCCCCAAGCCTCCAAAATCATAAAATCAAACCTTTGAAACCATTTTCATCATAAAAAATGTAATATGAAACCAAGCTTTGTCAAAAGCTTAAATCATGTATCTCATTCGCATCAAATCATCATTTCAGGTAAAATAATTAAATTAACAATCTGAAAAATCATATCAGAAATCACAATTATAAACTCTGAAATAGTACTCCACTCACATTGCTATGGAAAGTGGAGTGCGGTATGCGGCATAGGTGACCTCCGAGTAGCTTGACATTGATCTAATGCCAAAGAAACCCTTAGTTTTCCTTATAATAAATGGAAAAGTATACGCAATCAATAATTAATATATATGCTTATGATATGACTTATCATGTGGATACACATCTATACGAAGCCTTAGAGTGCCCCCGAACGTCTTAGGATAAAACTGGAATGGTTTAAAAATATACCATGGAATAGTTCCGCTCATCGCGACGCAGCCTTCGGGCGTCGCGACACTCACCTAATTGGGGAAAACAGTAACCATCCTCTGTTCTGGGCGTCGTGACGCAGAAATGTTGGGCGTCGCGACATGTAACGAATTTTGTAAACCAGTAAGTCTCCTTTGTATCACGCGTCGCGACGCTAGGGCTTGGGCGTCGCGACGCTGGGCTGTTTCGAGGACCCAGATTTTCAATTTCATTTCAAACACCATTTCCTCAATACCACACAAGCTACAACAATAAAAAATGCACAACACAACATCAATTACACCATTACATACCATCACATAGCCATTTATAAACCCCCAACTCTATTTCACACTTAGGGATTACACAAATTAGGGGTTTCACAACCCTCAATTTTTCCAACTCAATAACCATAAACACATCACTAAACTCAAGCTATCAACACTCTTCAAACTTCAAATCATCAAAATTCCGTAAGTTAAGACTTGGGTTAAACATTTTCCACCTTGAAACAAAAATTCCTTAACCATTAGGGCCTTCTAAACTCCCTTGTACTCTTTCAAGCTTGCATGTGGCTTTAGGGTTCTAAAACTTGGGTGGAAATGGAGGAAATTTGCTGCAAGTTTTGTTAAGAAGAATAATGATGAGAGAAAATAGTTGAAACGTGAATGAGAAAGAGATGGGGTTGGAATCCTTCCAATACCCTACATTCTTTCTTCTTATTTTATTTTTCCAACTGCAATAATGGTGGACATGTGTAATGAATATAGAGAGATTGTAAACCTTCTAGATATAATACTCGGTCAAATCTCATCATTCCAATCGGACTCAAAAATTTAATCATGATACTATGAACATTTCTCTAATATTAAGTCCTTAAATATTTTTCACTACCGCTTGGAAAAATTTAACCTCAGTCACTAAATTACTACTCTAATCGAGTTATGAAATTTTGAGTCGTTATAAATTCTCCCCCTTAAAATTATTCGTCCTTGAATCAAAATGCTTAGAATATAGGGAACATACCTTTTGCAAATAAATGAGGATATTGCTCTTTCATGATAGCTTCTGGCTCCCAAGTCGTCTCTTGACCCTTGTGGTGCTGCCAAACCACCTTAAACGAGGGAATCCACCTTGATCGTAACTTCATTGTCTCTCTACCCACTGTTGCTACTTGCTGTTCCAAATAAGATAAGTCTTGACAAATGTCAACTGTCTGAGGCTCTAGAACATGAGATTCATCGTATAAGTATTTCTGTAGCATAGACACATGAAACACCGGATGTATTCTATCCATATTAGGTGGGAGTTCTAACTCATATGCTCTACCTCCAACTCTGCGAAGTATCTGAAACGACCCAATATACCTAGGGGTGAGCTTACCCCTCTTGCCAAATATCATAACCCCTTTAAAAGGAGATACCTTCAAGAATACCGAGTCACCCATTTGAAACTCTAAATCTTTTTTTCGGCGATCCGCATAACGTTTCTGGCGACTTTGAGCTGTTTTCATACTTTCTCTAATCAACTTCACATTTTCCACCGCATCTTGTACCAAATTAGGTCCAAGCAACTTTTGTTCCCCAGTTTCAAACCATTCCAATGGGGACCTATACTTCCGACCATATAAGGCATCGAAAGGAGCCATCTAGATGCTTGCCCGATAGTTGTTGTTATAAGAAAACTCTATAAGTGGCAAATGTTGGTCCCAACTACCTTCAAAATCCATCACACAGGCTCGTAACATGTGCTCTAGAGTTTGTATGGTTCGTTTAGACTGTCCATTCGTTTGAGGGTGGGAAGCTGTACTAAAATGTAACTGAGAACCCAAGGTTTCTTGGAATGATTGTCAAACCTTGGATGTAAAGTGAGTACCTCGATCAGAGATTATTGAGATATGTATTCCATGCAATGACACTATCCTATCCAAGTACAGTTTAGCATACTGAGCTATTGAATAATTAGTCTTTACAAGCAGAAAATACGCGTATTTCGTCAACCTGTCTACAATCACCCAAATGGAATCATATCCTTTCGAGGTACGAGGAAGCCCAGCTAAAAAATCCATAGTAATTGTCTCCCATTTCCATTCAGGAACTTCCAAACTTTGAAGTTTCCTTGCTGGTCTCTGATGCTTCGTTTTAACTTGCTGAAAAGTAAGGCATTTTGCAACAAACTCCACTACATCTCTTTTCATACCATCCCACCAATAGAGATCTTTTAGATCATGGTACATCTTAGTAATTCCAGGATGCATAGTATAGGATGAGGTGTGGGCTTTCTCTAACAATGAGTGTCTCAACTCAGGAATTGGAGGAACAATAATTTTACCTTGCTTTCTCAGAAGATTTTCACTGTCTATATAATACTCCTCATCCAAACCTTGCTTTATTTTATCTCTAATCTGTTGGATTTGAATGTCTGTTTCCTGGGAAGTTCTAATTTCATCCACTAGTGTAGATCAGACCTGAATCTGTGCCAGCAATGCTCCCTGATTTGTTACTTGAAAGCTTGCTCCATCTAAAATACATTTCTACATCTGTCTAGCTGGTTTACACCTTTCAATTGGCAAATGAAGCTAAACTCCCCATAGATTTCTTGTTTAAGGCATCATCTATCACATTAGCCTTACTAGGATGATACTGAATTGAACAATAATAATCCTTCAATAACTCAATCCATCGCCTCTGCCTCAAATTAAGATTGTTTTGACTCAGAATGTACTTGAGACTTTTGTGGTTAATAAAAATCTCAAAATTTTCACCATACAAGTAATGTCGCCATATCTTCAAGGTGAAAATTATTGCTGCCATCTCTAAGTCATATGTGGGATAATTCTGTTCATAAGGTTTTAGTTGCCTAGAAGCATAGGCAATAATTTTTCTTTTTTGCATCAACACACATCCTAATCCCACTCTAGAAGCATCACAATATACAGTAAACCCTTCAGACCCTGGAGGTAAAGCTAGAACAGGGGCAGTGGTCAACCGTTGTTTAAGCTCCTGAAAACTTCTGTCACAGGCATCTGACCACTAATACTTCACATTTTTTACGTAAACAGAGTTAACGGTGCATATATTCTAGAGAAGTTTTCCACAAACCTTTGGTAATATCCTGCTAACCCAGGAAGCTACGAATCTCTGTCATAATAGTGGGCCTGTGCCACTTTTGAATAGCTTCAATTTTCTGGGAATCAACACCAATTCCTTCTTTTGATACCACATGCCCCAGAAACACCACTCTGGACAATCAAAACTCACACTTAGAGAACTTAGCAAACAATTTATGCTCTCTCAATGTCTGTAACACATGATGCAAGTGTTCCTCGTGTTCCTGGTCACTACGTGAATACAACATGATATCATCAATGAAAACTATCACAAATCGATCCAAAAAGGGCCTGAATACCCTATTCATCAAATCCATAAAAGCCACAGGTGCATTAGTCAAGCCAAACGATATTACTAAGAACTCGTATGTCCATATCTAGTTCGAAAAGCTGTCTTCGATACATCGTTTTCCATGATCCTCAACTGAAGATATCTCGAGCGAAGATCTATATTTGAGAAACAATATGCTCCCTGAAGTTGATCAAACAAATCATCAATCCTAGGTAACGGGTATTTATTCTTAATTGTCACCTTATTCAGCTGCCGATAATCTATACATAAATGAAGTGTTCTATCATTCTTCTTTACAAATAACACTGGGGCACCTCATGGAGATACATTAGGACAAATGAAGCTTTTATCCAACAAATCTTGCAACTGCACTTTCAATTCCTTAAGTTCTGCATGAGCCATCCTATATGGAGGAATTGATATGGGTTGCGTACTTGGAATTATATCTATGCAAAATTTGATCTCTCTATCATATGGTAAGCCTGGCAACTTATCAGGGAAAATATCAGTATACTCTCTTACCACCGGAATCTGATCAATACTCTTTCTTCCACTCCATAATCCGTTACATAAGCTAGGTATCCAATATTTTTCTTACGAAGAAGTTTGTATGCTTGCATTGACAATATCAAATTATGGGGTACTACACTTATATCCCCCTGATAAACTCTAACATGCTGATCGAAGGAACGCAAGATGACAGTATTCTCCCAACAATCTACTACTGCATTATGTATAGCTAACCAATCCATTCCCAAATAACATCAAACCCCAAAATGCTTAACACCACCAAATCAACATAGTACGCATGCCCATCAATCCCAACTGGGCAAGCCTTCACTCTATGTGTAACCTATATAAGCTCTCATACTGGTGTAGTTAACGAGGGGAGATTCTAATATCTCTGTACCTCTACCGAGGTAGGTCCCAAAATATGGTGATATAAACGAGTGAGTGGCTCCCGAATCAAATAATACTCTAGCATTCACCGAACCGATTAATAATGTACATGTAACAATGGCATTAGATTCTTATGCATCATGTGGTGTGAGGGTATACACTCTACCCTGATCTCTGCTGCTGGAGGCATGCCCTTAATTACCCGTTGACTGTCCCCTACCTCTGGCCACCTGTCCCATCACTACAAATCTATGCTCTCCTCCCATACTCATATTTTGCTGAGGTTGGGGTGCTGATGAAGTAACACGGAATGATGGTAACTGATCTGCTGGTCCTAGACAATCTCTCTTCAGATGATCTATCTGTCCGCATCGTTAACAACTCCTACCCTCAAGTCGACAAACTCCTGCGTGATATCGCCCACAAGTCAAACATGGTGAGGTACCTCGTCCTGGCTGGGCTACCGATGGTGAAGAAACTGTACGAGACATAATACTCTGTATGGATCTGCGGTTTGAACCTCCCTGAGTTGGTCCCAGATCACGTTGTGTAGGGGGGACACCTGTGGCCGTCTACTCAAAGCACTCTATTGTGGCCTAGCTCTCTCCTCTGACCTTGGCCTCTTCCAGAATTCTCTCTCAACCTGTCTCTCCCTAACCCGAGCCTCAAACCGGAGAGCGACATCTAAAACTTGAGTATAAGTAGCAGTCTCTGTGTAGGCACTACATTTTTACATGTAAGTCCCTATGATGAGTCTCATTTAGAGGCACTACCTTTTAAGTCCCGAAAGTCGCGGGAAATGGACGTCGGAAGGGAAAAGTCAGAAATCAGTATTTTGTTGGAATTAATTCGTTTGTTAATGCTTCGGGTTTGCTTGTTGGAATTCTGTTTTAAAACACACCATTGGACCAAACCTCCACAAACCACACACCAAGCCCACACATCACTAAGACACACACCAAGCCCATCTCACCCAAGCCCAATCCAAGAAATAATTAAAACATATTTATTACACAAATTTAATTAAATTAAATTAAAACCAATTAAATTGAAATTAAATAAAATTAAAATCTAATTAAATTAAATTCCTAATTTAAATAAATCACTTCCAAAATTAAATAAATCACTCACCTAATTTAAAGAAATTCCCCACCAACATATAAATATTCTTGCCTAAAATAATCAAATTAAATACACACATATTTTAATTGATTTTTGTTTCCTTTTCAAAACCCATGCATAACCCTAATACCCTACTATAAAATATAACACAAACTAAACCCTAAAGGAGGACGATTTCACGGCAAAGACAAAAACAAAATAAACCCTAAAGCTTCACTGTCTCCTCTCTCTCAAACCTCTATTGGCTCTAACTCTCACGACACTTCAAAAAAAAAAACGAACAAACCCTCACGTCCATAATAAAAACCCTACTCTCTCTCCTCTCATCCATCGCTCTCGCCCTTTTACCATCCCTCATTCACAAGCCACAACCCACTAACAAGTCCACTGGCAACTTCACGCCATCAGCCCTTTTTACTAGCCACACACTCACGCATAAGAACCCTATTCCTAAACACCCTCTCTGATTCCACGCACAGCCATCACACGTCAAAACTTTAATCCTCTTTCACGTTCAGCACCCCATCTCTCCTACATTCACACTCGGCAACGCCCACAGCCACGCACTAACGCCCCCATCAGCCATACCCTAACACCCTCATGGAACCTTAGATCCCTCTCCATTCTCTCTCTTTCAACCTCCCGAACTCGGCTAAAGAAACAATAAACCCTCACCATCACGTAAATTCAGCCCTCATGCACGTCCCCATGACCAAAGCAGCCCTCACCATCCGTGTTTCTCCAATAGCCAAAGTGACTGCCCCCACGCACATAAACCCTAGCCTGGGTACTTCACGCATAAGCTCCCTTCAAGTCTCCACAAACTACCCTCAACACCTTACGCAAAAACCTTCACACGCTATTGCCCTCAACACCCACTCAAGCCACTCACATACAGTCCTTAACATCTCACTCAAGCCAAACTCACGCCTCAAGAGCCCCTCATAAACCTAGCCATTCAGTCACGTAACTGCCCCTTCAACGCCTAAAAACACTGCCCTCACCAGCAGCATCCTTCACGCACGAATACTACCCTCACAACAAGCCTTCGACGTAGCCCACAATTGAGAGACCAAAACCCTCCATGTGAAACACGACACCTGCAAACCTGCCGAGCATCCAGCCAAACGTGACCAGTGAGCAACCCAACCGACACAGCTCTCACGCATGAATAGTGAACAAATGATCCACGTGAGGAAAAAAAATCACCGATTAATAAACCCTTAGTCCCCCTACTTACGCAACAAACCATCAACAAAACGCTACCCCAAAGTGACCGAAACAGTAAACCAAATAGCCCTTAAACAGACATAAAAACACAGCCCTGAAACCCCTCAAATTACTTCACAAAACTGCTTCCATTTTACACCTAAAACTGCCACAACTCACTGCACTCTAAACAGCCCCTTAACTTATCGTGAAAACCATCCACTGGACCGATTAAAACCCACAAACAGTGAAGAATATACACCCCAAAACAGTCCCAAATCAGTCCCCGAACAGTCCCAAAAATCGACCCTAGAACAGCAGCAAAAGCAACCCAAAACAGTGACTGAAAACAGCAGCAAAACAGTAGTGAAACAGAGCAAAAACAGCAGCCCAAACAGTGAAACAGGGAGGGAAAACGTTGAACCAGTGAACCGGAGGTGTTACGGAGCATCAACCCTTCCGACGACCGTGTACCGTACTTCCGAGAGACGATTTAAAAGGTTAGACCTGATGACACTTTTCTTATTTATTTTCATTCATCTTTTAATTGTTTTATTTATTTTCTTCGCATGAGAGTCGTTTGTGGATGCATGTTGTGGCCTTTGAATGGATGGGAAAATGTGTCGTCTTTTGTGGTATTTAGGATGGAAACCCAGACGTAAATTCTGTAGCCGAATCCGAATGGACGGTAGTGCGGTCTGTACTTGGGAGACAACTCCACGTACCACTTGAGCAAACGACATATATTTCACTTTATTATATCTTGTTTGTTTATTATCCGTATTTTATATTCCGTCATTTAATTTCCGTATGTTATTTTCTTGTGTAATGATGATATAGTGCGCATGGGCTTAGTATATTGATCTAAAGGTCCTCTATTTGAGGGAAGAAAAGCCTAAAAGGCTACCTTTACCGCGATACTTTGCCCCACCGTTTACTATTCCGTTATTTACTTTTCCGTATCACATCATTGCACGTTTATTTCGATGTATAATTGCCTCTTTAATCATCTCTTTGCATTATGCATCTAATTGATTCTCTTCATTATGCATGCTTGTGTAATTATCATTTACTTGTGTTTCCGTATCCATGAATATAATGTGCTTATGATATTGTATGTTTGCCGTCATTCCTTTTTACTGTTATGCATGCAAACTTAGATATGAGCTTTATTTTTATGCATGTGAACTTAAGAATATAACACTTTTGAACATATATGTTGCGTAGATTTGGTTAAGATATTGCACAAATCATATAATTACAAGTGGCATAAGTAAGTGACCATTCCGAACCCAACGGTTTGAGGTCTTCCCTTGCGAGGGGTGAGTGCGGCCTTAAATCATTTCTCGGTTCACACGGGTGGCGACTCCATGTTATTTCTCGGTTTAGCTCCTCCGCGGGCTATTCCGTACTCCCAAACGGGCCGCGAGCCCGGAACAGCGTCGTCCAACATCTGTGTCCTACACTCTGTAATATGAATAGATCAAAATAAGTAATCCCAAAGTCCATGTACAAACTGTTTGACCTTCATTTATTTAGTACTAACCAAATGTGGGGCATATCGGGATAGTCGGGTAAACTGTATGTCATACTCAGAAACAGTCGTCTACTCTTCATGAACTAACTGCTCAAACTCCCGAGCTCTGGCATTTCTAATACTCTGAGGCAAAAACCTGCTCAGAAATGCTGTACTAAACTTATCCCAAGTCACTGGAGGAGTACCTTGCCACCGGTTACCTCGGAAAGCCATAAACCAAGTATTAACGACATCCCTCAATTGAAAACTAACAAACTCCACCGCCCTCTCTAATGAACATCCCAAGGCTATACATATACGATTCGATTCCTTAATAAATCCATAGAGATCGGGGGAGGACTCTACTCCCGAAAATATGGGTGGACAAAGTTTCCGAAAATCATGTAAGGAAACTGGTAGCTTTTGCTCTGTATCACCTAAGCTGTCACTGGAATAGGTCATTGTGGTAAAATAGAAGGTCTTACCTGAGGAGCTATAGTATTTGGTATCACTAGAGGAACTATTGTCTGGTAAGCCAATGAAGGTTCTATAGGTGGAGATGGAATATAAACTATAGGTTCTGTAGCTCTCGACCCTGGGCCTGAGGGCTCATGCCGTCGGGTGGCTAACTGAGCCAGGGCTGCTAAAGCATGCTGGAGCTGCTGAAGTCCCACAACTAATTCATCATTATCCTGACCTACCGGTCCTGCCTCATCTGCTCTCATAAACCCCTTCTGTGCCGGTTCCACCCTCTGTCCCCTATCCGCATCAGGAGGATGAGCCATTGATCCATGGTCCGGATCTATATCTTGAGGTGCCCTATCACGCCTGGGTCTACCTCTGCCTCTGGCACCGTTTCTAGGTGGCATGATATCTAAGTAATCAAGAGAGAAAACAGTCAATTGAATTCTAGAAATATTTTAAACAATCAGAATGAGACATACCTCGGGATAGAGTACCGGAGAAACAACTTCTTATATATTAGTACCCCGTGTATACTATATATATAAGACATTGCCACTCTCACACTGCAGTCACTACCTCCAAGACCATGCTCTGATACTAACTTTGTAACATTCCCAATCCGGGAATATGGCAAGTGACAGATTCCACTGCCACCTAAGCCTCTGACTGAAACCGAAAATCAACCATTATTTTAATAACACTCACAACAACATAGACTATTTGTAAGAACCATTAAACTTAACACTTACAAAATCCAGTTACTGTACAATTACATATATATACATAGACCATACATCACAATAACCAAAAGAGACTACATTCTATATGAATGTAGATATGACATGGTGATCCCATACAACTAGTGACTGCAGTGCTACTCTTGTCCTTGATCCATGTCTCCTAAAAGACAATCTTGGCTCACCAGTAGAAAATTACTGCCAAAATCTGGAGAGTGAGGGGGGGGGGGGAGGGGGGTGAGTCCTAAAGAACTCAGTGAGTGGAGCTATAAAACAGGAAAACAAACAGCGTTAGAAAACATTCATAATCCCTGTAACAGCTTTTGAAATTCTTAACACATAAACCATAGTTTTTCCTTTCAAAACTTTTGTAAAACGTGTATGAAAACATCTGTATTAGCATCAGAAATATCATCGGTCATCATGTACAAATCCTGTGGTCTTTGGACGTTATGTCTCGCCGTCCCCAAGCCACTAAACCAGTAAACAGTGGTGCTATCAGTGCCACCAACCTGTCTCTGAAATCCGGGTCTAGGGGCATTACGTCTCGCCGTCCCCCTAACCCGATGCCAAGGATCTAGAGGCATATGTCATCTCTAGTCCTGTATCCCATGTGCACACGTCTATATCCGTCAAATCCATGTCCGTAATTCCATGTTCGTCAATTCCATAATTGTATCAAGTTATATCTGAGGTGGATTTCCCCCCAAGCCTTCAAAATCATAAAATCATACCTTTGAAATCATAATTCCAATCGGACTCAAATAATTTAATCATGATACTATGAACATTACTTCTAATATTAAATCCTTAAATATTTTTCACTACCGGTCGAAATTTTTAACCCTAGTCACTAAATTTTACTCTAATCGAGTTATGAAATTTTGAGTCGTTACATTAGCCCACTCCGTGGATGCTTTCAGTTGTATTATATAAAAATCAAATCAAAATTTAATTAAAAGTTGAGGGTTGCCTTCGATTTATATTCATAAACGAAGATTTGAACAAATCGAAGGCCACCACCTCAATTCAGCCCTTGAAATCCTTTTAAAAAAAATCAGCCCTCGAACTAGGGTGGAGATAGTTATGGGCCAATATAGGTCCTGGCCCATGTAAGCCCAATTTTACTATATATATATAAATATAACATTCTCTTTGAACGCTGCATGGATCTTTAACATTTTGACCATTAATTCACGTACTTGTGAGAAAGAACATAATTAACTACACTAAGCATAGCCACGATTCCAATATTTGACGGCGGGATTTCTAACGTTTTCAAAAAAAAGAAAATACATCACATTCTTTTTATTCATCATTTTGTGAGGCCATTAGTGTCTTAATAATGATGTAATAATGACATTATGCCATTTCTTGTTGTTTTTGTTGTCTACTCTAACTTTATATCAACCTTTTGATGTTGCAACTAAAATTATTATTGTATATAATATCTTATTTTTGCTTGCAAGGCATTTTGAA
This sequence comes from Zanthoxylum bungeanum, assembly GCA_019454045.1. NCBI lineage: Eukaryota > Viridiplantae > Streptophyta > Magnoliopsida > Sapindales > Rutaceae > Zanthoxylum > Zanthoxylum bungeanum. The sequence continues at coordinate 43,514 of SKCR01043188.1, forward strand.
GTTAATAAAAATAACAAAATAAACATCAATTTTAATAAGAACACTTAGACATGGAACAAATTCATTGAACCCGAATTAAAAAAAACAAATTCAAATAATGAACGTGCATTTTTAATTGAATTCGCTAACACAAATTCCTTAAACTTATAGCTTTCTTAAACCTAATAATTTATTTAATGGTAAATGTTTTGAACAACAACTTTTCAAAATAAATTTTGATGCATTGAGCTATCATAAACCTTAAGGAGAAGTTTAAAAAAAGGTTAAAGATTAAGGATGAGCTTAGAAATTTAGTATATATAGATAGACCAAGCAAGTGATTTTGTTGCATGTCACTCAAGTTACAATATTATTATTTTCTTTCATCTATAAACCATCAATCACCCATATAATTTTTGCTCAAGAGAATTTTATATAATGAGAGAATCCTAGTGTAATCACAGAATTAAAATTTTTTTTTTTTTTTTTATAGGCATTTAATTTTTTATATCTCCACATATTGCTTATATTGCTTATATTTGAATATTATTATTCATAACTCATCCTAAATCTCAATAAAAGAAGAGAGTTATTTTAGATCTCGGTAATTAAAATAAAATCATTGAATCTTTAGGACATAAATCCTAAATAATATTATACTAATTGATTCATGATATAAGTATAATGACGTTAAATGATACATATAACTGATACAAATGAAAAAAATATTTTTATTCAATTTGGTTTCTTTAGTATCAATTTTCCATAAAATATTGAAGCTCAATTGAGACAACCTATAACATTGTCCCCAATCATAAGTTTGTAGTTCATTTTCTTGACCTAATCAAGGTAATTTCTTCAAGAACACTTCAATGTTTAGTTTCAATATCTTCCATCATAAGTGGCAAAATTCTTACATACCGTGTGCAATGCTATTGGTTCTATTTAGAGTGAAATTGATAACCCACACGTGACTTCAAAGAATCTTTCTAAGGGAAGAAGGAACCAAGAAGAAATATTATGAATACTACATATAGGAGAAATTAACATTTTTTTTGGTAGCTTAAATGACAAAGAACGTGTCTAATAAATATCATGAAAACAAATAGCTTATACATAAAAAAGAAATTCATTACAAGAATTCGTTTTTTTAACTAAACGAGGTAAAAATCGATGCTAAATCTTTTAGTGTCGAAACAAAATGACGCAAAAGATGAATGCTAAAGGCTGGTCAAGGAAAAGTTTTAACGTCAAAAATCAACCGGCGAATTTAGATATTTATTCGTCGCCCATTTATCATCTCCAAAACCCATAATAGACAACATAAATATTGTACAATTCAGCGTTGAAAAGAATAGGCGACGCTAAAGCTCATTATCTTTTAGCAGACATATGTGGTGCTACTAAATGTCTAATATATTTAGCGTCGAAATTTTCCTTGTCGATATCGACATTAAATTTTTTTTAAAATTTTTAAAAAATAAAATATTAATAAAATATATATATATAATTAATTAGCAATCACATATATATTTTAATAATATTTTTTTAAAAAATTAAAAATGAAATTAAAATAATTATTGTATACATAAAATAAAAATTTTATTACATAAAAAATCATGTAGGACGATCGGTCCAGGTAGGTGCTGCATCTATCGGCCTGGAGGAACTGTGGAGGTCGATCATGCAACACTGTTCTAAGCAAGTGATCTCTCCATAAGCGCCCGCAAACTCACCATTTCCCGATCATGCTCCTATTTATACCTCATCAACTCTTCACTCTATACCTCTAGTCAGCCATGAGTCAACTTCAATTGTTCATTTAAAACGGTTACCTCTTCAGAGGAGTCGGACGATTGAGAAGTAGCCCTTTCCACCTTCAGATGAGTGTCAAGCCTGACGTTGTAAGAGGTGGTGTTCTAGAATATCTGACGTAAAAGCTCTTCATCAACCAAAGGTGGATTGCCCTGTGTGAGGTTCTATTTCTGAATGTCTAACATATGTTCCTATATTTTAATATTTTGTGTTAATGGAAAATTATGAAAATCTTGCATAATTTATGTAATTGCACACTTACATAGCACTCTTGGGCGACATCGTTCACCCAACTTTTATTTGAAGTGCAGTGGGTGACTTGAAAAAAATTCGGCATCGGGAAGGGCTGCAACACCTCTCCCTTACTGCTATGTTGCAGACGAAAAATATTAATTACTAATTTTATATTGTGAAAATACAGTTAAGTAAATGTATATCCACTTACCTCGGAGCGTTCCTCGCGATATGCGAAAAATGACTTTGACTCGCTAACATGGTTGAACCGTAGTTTCTACTGGTTCACCTTGTTTTGCTCATAAAGTTTCCATAAAAAAGATGTTAGTCGCTATTTTATTTCAAAAAGACTGCAAAATTAAATATTATGGAAATTTAAAACTTACCGTGTAATCATCTAAAGCCCACATGGAGCACAGATACCCCCAATCCTCCTCATTGATGTCATGCGGCCGATGGGCCGCAGCATTATCCGCACCATGCTCGTAAAAAATGGGCTTGAATTTCTTCATGCGATTGTTCGAATATGCATTACCCATGAAGTGATTGACGTACTTGACCACATTCGGAGCGGTCATGTCAATATCGAACCACTCATATAAAAAAAAATACAATAGGTAAAGGTTTCATTTAAATAAAATAAAAAGTTAAATTTGTGCTTAAAATGATACTTAACGACAAGATCGCGAATAAGATGTGGCGCGTCCGCTTCGGTATCTTCATCCAGTATGTGTACTATTGAGGAGCGTCGTACCGTGTTATAGTCCTAATTGCGTTGGTGAACTTTGGATTATGGTGGCCAATTATTTCTCTCCATCGTCAGATATGCGAATCGATATTGGTAGCGACGCTAAATATATGACATATAACATCACAACATATATTACACGCTAAATAGTACAATATTTAGCATTAAGAGTATATGTTACGACGTTAAATTATGATTTTTTTACGTCAAAGTTAGTGGCGACATTGAAAATTATGACATTTAATGTCACTACCTATATTCGACGCTAAAGATTGATATTTAGTGTCGAAAAATTTAATACGACGCTACATGTTAATATTTTTGTGTCAAATGTCTTTTGGCAATACTAAATGTTGTACTTTTAGCGTCTTTTTCTTTGCGACGCAACAAGTTCCCGAAACGGATCCTATCAAATATTATCATACCATGAGGACAAGTGGTTGACTCTGATCTTTATCAGGAGAGAGAACTAAGCAATCAAGTATAGCAGTGTGCTCATGAGATTGAGAGAGATGGGGAAGTAGGCCCCTTATTTTAGATGAAAGAGGATCGTGCCAAAGGCGGATTCAACCCCCTCTCTGGCTTCTTTCAGTTATGTTACGAGAGGACTGGCTCCTTAGAGGGCAATCAGTCTGACCTTATTTTGCAACTTTCATTGCAAATTCAGGGGATTAGAAAACTTAAGCCCAGATAGATGGAAATCTTAGAATTCGTCCCATCCTGACCCTACCTATGGCGAGTCAGGGTGAAACACCTGCTTGCTTCCCCGCCTAATGTTCGGGAACGAGCACTAAACTCTAAAATTTTGGAGGCTAAAGAACTTGATTCTTGTAATGTACCTTGTTTTCAATAATAATAATAAAAGAATTAATAAGGTTAGTATGTTGAAAAAAAAAAAAGAAAAAAGAAATATAGAGGTATATCTTAGAAAAATAAACATAGGATAAGAGGGCATGCCCTCATATCCAACAAAACAAAAAATTAGAAGACATGATATAGAGAAGAGTTGATAGTCGGTTGAACCCCCAACTTTGACCCAAAATTATGACTCTCGAATCTAAAGAAATTCTAATTTTTAGTGTATAGTATAATTTAAATTTTTTAATCTTTTATTAATAAGGACCACATTTTAAGAACTCGTCTATGAGCCTATAAATTCACTACAACATTATTGATTTTTAGTATCGAAAAACTTTGTCGCTAAAACTTAAAATTTCGTTGTTAAAGGTCTTCTGCATCGAAGTAAAATTTGACGCGAAAGTTTGGTCGATGAAGATATTTAAAGTCAAAAATTGATTTTGACTTTAAAAATATATCTTCGGGACTTATCTTTAGCGTCAAATTCGATTTTTGACGCTAATTACCTTTTTCGACCAAGCTTTCGCGTCAAAATTTTACTTTGACAGAAAAGACTTTTAGTGACAAAATATTTTAACGCTAAAGGTGAAAAAATCGTTATAATTTATTTTAAAAACTAATTAAAACAAAATTGACATTACAAATTAATTTCAAATTAAATTTCATTATAAAAGTAATTAAATTTTTAGAAAACATACAAACACCATTACAAATTTATTATAAAAAATTACAACAAAAATATCTTTATTGATATGAAAATAAAATGACAAAATTTATCACAACAAACAAATATAAAATAGTAAACAAAATGATAAATTATAATTTTCTATTTATTTTCTATGTTTTCTTCATCTTCACTTCCATATTCTTCATCTTCACTTTCATTTTTTTTCATTTTCTTCACCATCTTCATTTCCATCATTTTTTCATCTTCATATATTCTCCTACAAACAAAATAAAAACATTGGGTGTTAACAAAAAATGAAAAAAAAAAAAAAAAAAAAAAAAAAAAACTCTTAAGGAAAAAGAATAAGAGAGGAATGAACAGTAGGAGAGGAATAATGTGAGAATAGGAGAAATGAAAAAGCAAATGAATATTTATCGGGAAAAAATAAGGCTTTTGTCGCTAAAAGTCCTTAAATAGTGAGAATTATTTCCGCCAAATTATTTATCTTTAGGGTCAAAATTTTGACTTTCAGCGTCGAAAATTCGTCGCTTAATGTCAAAAATTCAAAATTAATTTTAGAAGGCGGGAAATTCAAAAATTTAAATTTACCATTTAGCGTCGAAATTCAAATTTGACACTAAATGTCTATGATTTAGTATCGACTTAAATTGTTCGAAGCTAAATGATATAATTTTTTTAATTTTATGGTTTTTTGCGACGAAAAACTAATTCGTCGCTAAAAGTTTTAATATTAAAAAACTCCCGTTTTTTAAATTTATATTAAAATTTTTGACATTTAGCGTCGAAATTCAAATTCGACGCTAAAATGTTGCACCTTTAGCGTCGAAAGAGTTGTCCACCGCTAAAGGTATACTCTTTAAAGTCGAATTTGAATTTCGGCGCTAAAAGGTTAAACCTTTAGCGTCGAAAGAGTTGTTTGAAGCTAAAGTTTTACCTTTTAGCGTCGAAATTCAAATGAAGTGAAGTTTCAACGCTAAAAAATCATTATTTACGTTGAAGTAGTTCTTGACGCTAAATGATTTATTAGCGTCGAAAAGGATTTCGACACTAAAAATTTGGATGTTAAAGGTCAATTTTCTTGTCAAAATATATCAACAGAGAAAAGTCAAGATGTTTTCACTAAAACTTATTACCCTGACTTTACGGGCTTCAACCGAGTGGCTGTTCGAGACATAATTGAGTGGTTTGCAAGCAATGCCATAGTAAAAAAAAAAATGATAATCAATATACGCATGTAGAGTTACAATAATATCTTTTTTTCACAATAATAACAAATTGCTTTGGAGTTCCTCACGAGATATTGAGTCTCAATTTACTGGCTCTTTCTTTCTTTATTAGCTTACACACACTTATAGAATGAAGCGTATGAATAAAGGATTAATTTTTAAGGACAATTTTAATTAATTACTTCCTTAAATGTTACCCTCGATGTTACTTCTTCCCATGCATTTAATTACTTTATTTATTTTATTCTTCTTACCAACTCTGAAGCTTCATAGAAATCAAGATTGAAAATTAATCGACTATATATATACTAATAACTTGTCCCGCATTCGGTTAAGGCGGGTGAGGCGTCCGTCTATGGTTTTTGGATTTTTTTAATTATAGTTCATTATAATTAATGGACAAAGACTCCAAAATTTTTATATTATAATATTATATTAACGTTAGAGTTAACTTACCTGTTGGAGTTAACTTACCCGTTGGATGAAGCGTAATACTCCACCGAACAGACCCATAGAATGCGAATATCAAAAGATGAAATGCGCTTATTAGACTTTATTAAAAGATTGTGAAATAATGTAGCATTGAAAGAAAATTTATGCTTTAATCTTAAGCAATTAAATCCTTCTGCTATAAGGTCTTACTTTAGGACAAACTTTCAAGATACATTGATTTTTTTAGGTAATAAATGAATCAATTCTTGAGAAAGTCCTGATGCCAATAAAAAGAAAAAGAAAAAAAAGATTCTGTCTCTTTATTTTTTTTTTCCTACTTGAGTTCTTCATATATTTTTTTTTTATTATTCAGATCTATATCTTAGACCCGAGCAAGGTTTTGGTTCGGAACCGAAACTGAACTGGAACGGAACGGAACCGAACCGAAAGGAACTAAAAGGTTATGGTTTCTTTTGGTCACCCAAATCGAACCGAAAATTTAATAAACCAACTATCTGAATGCGAACAACAACTTATCATGATAGACCCATACTCTAGTGACTGCAGTGAACTCAATTCCTCAATCTCAGGCTCCTGTTCGACTATGGCTAACAAGATAAGGCTACCTGCAAACTGTGGGTTTGGGGGGGGGGGGGGGGGGGAGGTCAGATCGTTTGAACGATCTGTTGAGTGGATATTAAAAATAACAAACCATAAAAAAAATTCTAATACATATTCATAAATCATTTTTCATGCACGGGTCGTCAAAAATATATCAAGCACTTAATGCCCAAGTCGTGCGCATAGACTGAGCGAGGAACGAACGATCCCTTGTCGACAAGGTAGCGGGTCAATCCATTTCTGATGGACGAGACCCTAACAAGCACCCCGATGGAAACATATGATTGGTGGTAAAAATGTGAAAATATGCAACAAGCATCGGGGCAGAAACATATCATCGATCGAGCATCTCAGCGAAAACATATAGATAACTTAGAAATCAAGAAAACATTGAACAAGTGCCGAGACGAAAACATATAATCATCATGTATAGTTTTCATCAATTTAAAACCTCAAAACTTGAAAAGAATTTTTAAAGCATAAGTCAAGAAAATATAAAACAAAGCATCCACTCACAAATTTTAGGATCTGGCTGGTATTCTTTTGCCTCACCGAAGGAATTTGAGGTTCCCGCGATGATCTTTTTTAGGTAACTTTATTAGAATACGAATCATGGAATGTACTTCGAAAATTCACTGAAACTAATTGGGATGGAATCTAGGGCTGAAATTTTAAAAAAAAAGTACCTTCATGAGTCTAATTTATGTTGGATTTTATGGATCTCATTTTCGATTACAGAAACTCAAGCTCTAAACCAAGATTCATGGGCTGTTCAGAAAAAAATTGGGTGTAGTCGCAGCAATTCACCAAACTTCAAAAATTTGGTTTGGCTTCATTCTAAGTCCAAAAATTATAATTTTTGGATATGTTATTTTCTTATGTATCTAGTTTATCCTGAATTTTACAGATAGTGATTCTGACTTCATAAACTCAAGTTATAAGCTAAAGTTCAGGGACTATCCAACTGAAAAACTGGCACAGGGGTAGCAAATTGCCTAACTTCAAAATTCTGTCTGGTCTCATCTTAAGTCCAAAAATTCTACTTTTTCGATATATTACTTCCATAACTGTCTAGTTTATGTAGAATTTTACGGATTAGAAAACATAGGTCTAAAACTTATTTTATAAACCAAATATTATAACATGTTCAGATTTCACTGCTACTAAGAGCTTACTGCCAACGTATTTGCTCACTGCCCTATCTAACTCATTGTAACGACCGATAATTCTACTACTGTTACATTATAGTACCGTAGTATTGCGGGATGAAGGTATCATAACATAAATTATGTTGGGATATGATATACTTATGGAACGACTTTGGGGACAATCAGTAAATTCTTTGGAAGTCCGATACGAGATTTTAAGAAATTCCATTTCGGATAGCCTACGGTAATTGGGGCGTAACTTTCTCATAAGAACTCTGATTTTTAAGAATTTTATATCTTCGGAAAGCTTAGATCGAGACCTACAACTTTCGCGTTGAACGTTTTCCAAATTCAAACCAAAAATAGGCTAAAAATGAAAATCAAAATTTTAGATGAATAGTACCCGAGGGCATTCTAGTAAATTCTACAAGGTTCTTGAAAATTCTTCATTTTTTTTTTTAAATGGTGAATTATATAAGGAAAAGACTATTCACAAAGAAGAAGAAGAAGAAGAAGAAGATGAAGAAGAAGAAGAAGAAGAAGAAGAAGAAGAAGAAGAAGAAGAAGAAGAGAAGAAGAAGAAGAAGAAGAAGAAGAAGAAGAAGAAGAAGAAGAAGAAGAAGAAGAAGAAGAAGAAGAGAGAAGAAGAAGAAGAAGAAGAAGAATAAGAACAAGAAGAGACGAAGAAGCAAGAAGAAGACAGACGAAGAAGAAGAAGGAAGAAGAGAGAAGGAAGACATAGAAGGAAGAAGAAGAAGAAGAAGAAGAAGAAGACAAGAGAGAAGAAGAAGAAGAGAAGAAGAAGAGAGAGAAGGAAAGAAATAAGAAGGAAAAAAAATGAATGAAGGAGCTTGGCAACCGTTAGAGACTTGGGAGATTTCGGAAATCAAAAGAAGGGGGTAAGAATCCTGACCCAATTTTTAAAATGTTAAGTTTGATGATTTGGTATTGTGTTGTGAGCATGAGTATGATGATGATTGTATGATTTTTGTTTTGAGGCAATGGAAATGTTGATAAACCCCAATTTGTTAAGTTTGGGTGTAATTTGGTGAAGTGCATGAAGTGGATTAAAAGTTGATAGTTAATGAGATGGTAGTTTAGGGTATGTGGAATGGAGTGATATATGATGTATTGTACATTGGTTTTTAGTATGGAAGTGTTGGTATGGAGTGTAATTTGATGATTTGTGCATTGGATGAACTTGGAGAAGCAAAACAGAATCCTGAAAAATCAGGTCGTGTCGCGACGTTGAAGAGCTTTGAGTCGCGGCGCGCAAGAAGAAAATGATGGCACGCTTCTGGACGCTGTGCGTCGTGACGCGTGGCACAGAATTTCCCAGAATCAGTTTGTAACCACCTCAGTTCCACCTTAGCATGTTAGAGACCACCCTTAAAGTCTCATATCTGTTCGTATGCACACATTACATCTTAGTACAAATATGATATACCAATTTACAATATCACGTACTTGAATTTAGTAGTTTAGCCTAATTCCAAAACTTATCTCATAGTTTTTAGTCTAATAAGTTATCACCTATAGACCATTGTAGGGGTTGCAATCTCCTTCGATGAAGCGGTATAGCTCCAGCCAGATTCCGAACACAATGAGTTGACACTCTTCTTTTAAATTGACTTTTATTATGTTAGTTTGTTTCAGACTTATATTTTTACGATGTAGGACGTTAGATAATTTCCAGTACAGTTATTTCATGCAAATTTATGTTTGAGAAAAGAAATATTTTTCAGAAAAATATTTATACAGATTTGAGATTCAAAACATGAGTTTATATTTTTCGGGGCATATGGGAAAAACCCACCCCAGTATGTAACTTGATACAGTTTGGAATTGACAAATAGAGAATATGTGCACAGGTAAAGGACTGGGGTGATGGTGATATGTAACGCCCCCAGATCCTAGATCAGGGCTAGGGGGACAGCGATACGTAACGCCCCTATACCTTAGTTTCAGAGCTTGATGGGTAGCATAGATCTGCACCCCTATTTCTAGTTTTGTGGTTTGGGGGACGACGATACGTAACGCCCCAAGACCACCAGTTTCAAGAAAAGTAGTGGCATGCTTTGGGGGATGGCGATACGTAACGCCCCAAAGTCATGGTTTTGCATTTCTGGCTCTAGATAGGCGTATGGGGGGACGACGATACGTAACGCCCTCATACATCAAGTTTTTCAGATACAGATCAGTTTCAGATACCATATTTCCAAAAAAAACATATTTCAAAGATTCAGATCTTAGAAAAGGTTTTTAGAAAGCAATTTTCAATGAGATTTCAGACAAGGTTTTCAGAAAAAGAATTTCATATAAATTCATTTCTGAAATGAGATTTCAGAACCAAATATTTTATATTAGTGTTTCAATTTTTCGTCAACTCATTTAGATCATACATCGATCTAACCCCACACTCCTAATTTTCGATTCTTGCAGGTATTCTCGGATGACGAGCTCAGGAGGACGGATACCGTTGCGGTCACTAGGGTTTGGAGTCCACCAAATCAAGTCAGAGAGATTGTGAGTCCTGTTAGTTCAAGTAAAATATATGTATTAGTCATTGTTTGTGATAGTCATTGTAAAAGTAAATGCAACTGAGAATATAGTCATTAATGTTGAGTTTATGAGTCATGTATGAAGTTTGGGCATTGGTCCCATAAATTTATTGCAGCTAAAAAGAGTATCAGAGTCTTTTACAGTCATTAGTCAGAGGCTTTGAGGGATAGGATGGCCTATTCCCTGCCGGTAGCATCCTCCGGATCGGGGATGTTACACCTACTTGGTTTAGCCATTATTAGCATATATTTTAACACTAAAGTTGCACAATATCATGTTTAAAACACAGCAAAAACCCAACCCCTAACTGCCAAATTCAACTCCAAATTAAACAATTATTTCATTCATTCCACGCTTAAACTAACATAACTCTTCTCAAGATACATGCTAACAACTTGTCCCAAGCCAATTAAGCTAATCTAAACTCTAGGGTTTACAAGATGCGAATTGGGGGGTTTTAATTCTTTTGCTCAAAACTGAAAATTGAGAAGATAGAAAGAGAGAAGAAGTTTTCCAAGCTTGGAAATGTACTAGAATGGATCAAAATACCTTGAAAAATGAAGGAAAATGAAAAATTTAGCATGAGAAAGCCTCCCATTTCACCCTCCATGTTTTTCACTTTTGAAGATGAGGGAATAGTGCCCTTTTTATAGGCAAATAGTCTGATTTTTATTATGTAATGGGTGGCTATAAATGAGCCACATTACCCCAAGTCTAGACTATTCTCGAATTCTACTGTAGCAGCCACGAAAATCTCCATTTTTAACGTGCTTCTGATTTGAGTTTGGAAAAATATTCAACACAGAAGTTGTAGGTCTCGGTCTTAGGTTTTTGTGGATATAAAGTTTATAAAAATTGGAGATCTGATGAAAAAGTTACAACCTAAATACCATGGGCTGTTTGATTTTAATCTTAGAACGAATTTCGTATCGGAATTGCGAGATATTTCTGAATGTCCAAGAAGTCATTTCATGAGTGTATACGTGTTCGTATGTAGTTTATATCATGTACCATGTATCCTGTATTGGTCTTCAGGATTATCGAGATGTTACAAATTCTTCCCCTTAATTAGGGTTCGTCCTCGAAACCCCTTCTCAAGTCCCACTTTCAGGTCCACCTTGATTCTAGTATCACAATGTCTCTGCTACCTTATTTTCCTTAACTAGTCCTCTACTTTCCTATTCAACTGCTCAATATTATAATTCATGAGGATATATTTTCTTATTATACTTTATTCAACCTTTGCATTGACACATGCTCTGAATCCATCACCCCTTTGGTACTTGGAAGTCCATTTTATCAACAAAACATACTGACTAATATGTATCGTCGTGTACACTCGGTCGAATGGCAAGGTTTCTCCACTACTATTGAATCTATTATGCAACTTCGGTACCTAAAGCATTACTAATTTTTCTAAAAGACTGTGTTACTTAAAATGCATTACTCCCAATAATATTCGTAAAATAGTGACCTATTACACCTACCCTTCTTACTTATCTTTTCTTATTTTCTGATTCCCGAAACTTCCAAATCTTTGGTCATACTAACATCCTCCATGGTTAGGCCTTTTTCACATCCTTATTATAACATAACTCCTTTATATTCAATTCCTTCTTAACTAATGCCTTCACGTCTTTAAAAATAATTATGTTTTCCTATAATTAGGTTTCTTCACGTTCTACCATAGCTTTGGGGTAAATATACACAAAGATAATCTTTGTTGCTAGTAAAAACAATCATACTTAATACATTTCTAGCTCCACATGTTCAACCTGATCTTGGCATTCAGTTCTTAACTTAACCGCTTAGATGTCTATTACTTCTTCACTGACCTCTAACTACTTATAGGCTCCGTCCTCTAAGTTCTTGTAACTCATAGTCAATTTCTTCATGTACTTCTAGCTTAGTACTAACGTCGACATTGGCGACTCAGTTCTGATTAGTGTTTAACTCTTTCGTATCTTTAAAGTCATTGCTACTATAAATCTCGTTAACTATCCTTTATACTGACTTGTTCTTCTTAGCATGATTGCACTAAAAATATCCTACTTTCAGTTATCCCTATATTCATATTCCGTCATGTGTTATCTCCATCTCAATAATATCCGTATACCTAATTTCTTTGACCATCTCTACATTATACCACAATAATTTTGTTCCAGGTCGCACTTTCTCTTGTCTCTTAGCTATGTATATTGCATAGGAATTCATGGGTCGTACTCGCTACCTACCTTCTGTTTCCAATCATATCTTGATGCTGAAAAGGCTTGTTGTTTCGTAGTACTATTAAACTTAACCATTGAAAGTTTGTTTTGGTACTTATGTGCCTCTGTCATAGTATATCTAATATATTTCCCTATTGTCATCTTACCTCGACACTTTCACCTCTAATAATTTTATTTTATATCATTTACCTTCTTTTCTGCTCTATACTATACCTGGAATTTCTGTGGTTTATGTCTTTGTCTCCTTATCCGACGGATATTATGTTTTAGGTGTTCTTGGTCATGTCTAACGCTGGTTTTGTTGTATTGCGTTATTGTTTGATTAATACTTTCTCTCTTCATTGATTCATCTAGACAGCTTCTCTTCCACATTCCTAATTATACATATATATTATTATGTATATATTATTATTATAAATCCATACTAAAAAACCCACGGTATTCAATTGCCCTAACAATATCACTCAACATCTCATACATAATCGGTCACTACTTATCTTGTACTATCTCAATCCTTGGGGATCTATATTGTTCCTCATTTAATAATTCATGTCAGAGTCGTCTCCGATGATGTTTAGAATCTTCTATTGAAAATATAGGACAAAACTCAAAAATATTCTATATGCCGTTATTCGTTGTGAAAACATGATAAAGTATTCATGGTGGTTATAATTCGAACGGTCTTAGAAAGGCTTGGTTATATTATTCATCTTATTCACAAAGACTGTAAACATTCCTATATGTTTATGATATTGACAATAGTTTATGTTGTTCCTAGCTAACCTCAAAGCGTTATTTCCAGAGTATCACTGGTCTTCATGCTAAATTGGTACCACTCAGATCCATATTCATTTTGAAAGGAAATCATTATCCTTTTACACATTTTACCAAACCAGTCCTTAATTTTGATGACGGTTATTCCTTCTTGCTGGTATTTGTATCATATTTCGCATACCAAAAGATCTCATCATTATTATTCCAGATAACACTAGGGTATTTTAATGAGATATGTCGAAGTATATATATAAGAGTTCTATCATGTTTACGTCTTCAACCAGCTTAAGTCCTAACAGGATCGTTCTATATGGAGAAATTACTTTAAACAACATGCTTAAAATCGAGCTTATACAAATCTTGATCTCTTCTACAAAGAACAAGCTTAATGACTCATTCTGTAGATCCAAATTTCTTTGGTGAGATTTTCTATTGATCCATAACACAGGGGGTGCTAATGCTTACTGGGTTATAATAGAATGGAGGGCTTTTGCGAGAGTGGTGCTAAATGTAGGTTTGTGGTTAGAGTTCTCTCGATTCTAGTCTCAAGCTATCAGATTCTTATATTTCACATTTAAGGTAAACCTATTAGGGTGGGTGGAATTATCAAAACTCATGGGTTTTGTTATATTAACTGTACACCATTACTTTTCATTTACTAATGTGGGTCGCCAAAAAGGGGCATTGTGAAAATCTATTAATATATTGACCTTGCGGTTCAACTTCATCGATCTTTGCCCATGTATTCTTATCGATTATTATCTTGGAAACAACGTTATCTATCTATATAACCTAGACTCGTACTTATATAAAACTTCATATTACTAGTTAATGCCCTCAGCATACAATATACATATCATATTCTGCCATTTTAGGAAACATTCTTATGAAAATCGATGTACATACCTTTCGATGGTCCTTGATAACTAGTACTTGCTTTAAAGAGTTATAAAGGCTTATCTATTGGGCTTGTCTATCTTGATTCGTCCAGTCAAGATCATGCTTTATGATAGGAAACTCTATCAATCTAAAGTTTATTTCTTGGATAGTGATTACGCCAAAAAGTACTTGCAGTTACTTGCGGTTATCGCAATATAGTTGGGGTGTCGATTCCTCATAGAGATGGTTACACAAAAACTGATTTACTTAAACAAAAATATTAGCAATAACTTTAACGAAAAGATAAAGATTGAATTGATAATTAAAGTAAAAATTAAGAAAAACTATAAAAAGTTGTTGAGAATATCAATAAAGATATATGGCAAAGCATTGAGAATCTCTCTTGTATTAAACTCATATGTTCAGTTATTGATTCATGTTATTAATCAGTTGAAGGTTTCACATCCCAAACCAACAACCGGAAGATATTCAATTCTACACATGTCAAATTCTGAGGTAATCAATGGTTATTTTCTCTATGTTAACAGCACACAAAAGTTATCATTACGAGCTATCTAACGTCGACAATATACCCTCAGGCAATACTACAGCAGAAGACCAACACATAAAACAAAGTCACAACTAGGTTCGCAAATCACACATAGAAGAAGCATGATTGGATCTATATGGGAGTTGACAAAACACAGTCTCTAGGTTCAGAAATCATAAAATAATAAAGAATAACAACCATCAATTTTATTAAACGTTAAAAGAGTTTCTAGGAACCAACAACATAAATATAAGAAGTTTAGATACAAGAGTTCATCCTTACCTTTGCCTAGGAGATTAGTTCTCCATGCGGAATAGAGAGATAGCCTGAATAGATCGGAGAGACGACATGTTTTTCTTTGAAGTTCTTCATTCTTCTCTCTCAATCTTGTGTTTGTGGTTCTTTTTGTGGGTTTCTCCTCTGTTTCTCTCTGATTTCTCTTCTTTTTAGGGTTTGGACGAAGTTGGGTTTATATAGGAGGCCTCAGAATCATAATACGTATCAAAGACGTCAAAAATCAGGGTTTTGGGGCGTCTAGAGAGCCGCGACGTTGGTATTTGGGCGCTAGGGTGCCAAAGCTGCAACCATGTTGTATGGAGAGTGCGCAGGCACCTTTGGCGCCACGGTGCCAGTAAGTTTCTTCACTGGTTCTGCGCGTTCTATTTTTGATGCTCCCGCGGGCTTCCGATGCGTCCGATGGTCCCAAAACATGTGTATTTACTTCATCCTTCTTGTTTCATTGCTTCCTAATAATAAAACACAAAACAAACTCTAATCAAGATTCAATACATAATAATTAAGCCAAGTTAGTGATGTTCAAAGTACAATTTCATGCACTTATCAGATAACATGGAAATAGTAATATTTGAAGTAAGAGATTGGCCTATGGTTACTATTTGACGGCTCTTACCAATGAGAGTTAAACAAAGAAATGAAATTTGTGAGTTTCTTATGTTGTAACTCATCAATTTCTTTTGTTCTTATCAACTAATACTCAACGTAAGATAATACCAAAACTATTGGATTAACTCATCCCCATGATAAAATTATAATCATTTAGAAAATTCTCGCTTCAAGAGCGAATAACCTTCGCTGTTAATAATCCAATAATGCGCTTTTAATTCCTCCTTATAGGGGGTCTTATGGTATATGAGGAGGTTAAGATGTAAAAGATACACTTCATTTGTTAAGAATAGAAAGATTATCGTTCAAAGAATATGTGTATTGCCTGGTGAGCCAGAAAAGAATGCTACAATGAGGATGAGAGTAATACATATGCTTTAGATTTAGTAATAGATTTTAGTTCTGCTACTAGTATGTCAGTTTCTCTATGTTACGACATTTAGTTGATACTTAGACCATATTTCTACTTGCATATTATAGGCAACTATTATGCCTTAAGGATTCTTTCCCATTCATTCCTTGAACAGTTTCAACGTACTATCCCATTATTCCTTAATGAAAGGTGTAACTAACTCTCGACATACTTCGGTACCTTGCTGCATTTTTACATATCTGATTCATATCTATGGTTGGCAAAATGCTTGCGAAAAAAACAAACTATTTGTATAGGATAATCTTTACTAAGGTGGATCTTAGGCTTACTCGATGATGGAGAATACTGGAAAGTAACCCATTATATATAGGTACCCAATGTAAACCACATACATAAGACACTATCACCATCCTACTGCAGTCACTGACCCCAAAACCATGCTCTGATACCATATTTGTAACACCCCCAGAATGGAGAAGTTACCGGCATGTGATGGAATCCTCACCACCACCATGAGCCTCTAACCATTTCTAAACTTTCTAGATTATGTTACTATAACAAATATTTATTAAACCAATTTAATAAACCAATTAGTACTATACGAACAATTTACTGACTTAAATAAATATTTATACTTCATTTAAATAACTTTATATACATTCACACTTTTCTCAACTAACATACTTGCATTCTATCTGAATGCGAACAACAACAACTTAGCATGATAGACTCATACTCTAGTGACTGTAGTAAACTCAATTCCTTGATCTTGGGCTCTTGTTCGACTATGGCTCACCAGATAAGGCTACCTGCAAAATAAACTATGGGTTTGGGGGGGTCAGATCGTTTAAACGACCTGGTGAGTGGATACTAAAAATAACAAACCATAAAAAAATTCTAATTCATATTCATAAATCATTTTTCATGCATGTGTCTTCAAAAATATATCAAGTGATCAACGCCCAAGTCGCGCACATAGACAGAGCGAGGAATGAACAATCCCCTGTCGACAAGGTAGCGGGTTAATCCATTTCTGATGGACGAGACCCTAACAAGTACCCCGATAGAAACATATGATGAGTCTTAAAAATATGAAAACATACAACAAGTATCGGGGTAGAAATATATCATCGATCGAGAATCCCATTGGAAGTATATAGATAACTTAGAAATCAAGAAAACATTGAACAAGCGCTGAGGCGAAAACATATAATCATCATGCATATTTTTTAGCAATTTAAAACCTCAAACTTGAAAAGAATTTTTAAAGCATAAGTCAAGAAAATATAAAAAAAAGTATCCACTCACGGATTTTAGGATCTGGTTGGTATTCCTTTGCTTCGCCGAAGGAATTTGAGGTTCATGCGATGATCTTTTATAGGTAACTTAATCAGAATATGAATCATGGAATGTACTTCGAAAATCCACTACAACTAATTGGCTTCATTCTAAGTCCAAAAATTATGATTTTTGGATATGTTATTCTCTTATATATCTAGTTTATCTAAAATTTTACGGATCGTGATTCCAGCTTCAGAAACTCAAGTTATAAGCTAACGTTCAGGGACTATCCAACTGAAAAACTGGCACAGGGGTAGCAAGTTTCCTAACTTCAAAAATTCAGTCCGGTCTCATCTTAAGTCCAAAAATTCTAATTTTTCGACATATTACTTCCATATGTGTCTAGTTTATGTAGAATTTTACGAATTGGAAAACAAAGGTCTAAAACTTATTTTATAAACCAAAGATTATAACCTATTCAGATTTCACTACTTTTAAGAGCTTACTGCGTATTTGCTCACTTCCCTATCTAACCATTTGGTTCAGCATTATTAGCATATATTTTAACACTATAATTGCACAATATCATATTTAAAACACAGCAAAAACCCAACCCCTGACTGCCAAATTCAACTCCAAATTAAACAACTGTTTCATCCACTTCATGCTTAAACTAACATAACTATTCTCAAGATGCATGCTAACAACTTATTCCAAGCCAATTAAGCTAATCCAAACTCTAGGGTTTACAATATGCGAATTGGGGGGTTTTAATTCTTTTGCTCAAAACTAAAAATGAGAAGATAGAAAGAGAGAATAGAGAAAGCATACTAAGCTTGGAAATGTACTAGAATGGATTAAAATACCTTGAAAAATGAAGGAAAGATGAAAAATTTGGCATGAGAAAGCCTCCCATTTCACCCTCCACGTTTTCAATTTTGAAGATGAGAGAATAACACCCTTTTTATAGGCAAATAATCTGATTTTTATTATGAAATGAGTGGCTATAAATGAGCCACATTACCCCAAGTCTAGATTATTCCCGAATTCTACTTTAGCAGCCACGAAACTCTCAATTTTTGACGTGCTTCTGATTTGAATTTGAAAAAAATATTAAACACGGAAGTTGTAGGTCTCAGTCTTAGATTTTCGGAGATATAAATTTTATAAAAATCGGAGACCGTATGAAAATTTTACGGCCCAAATACTATGGGCTGTTTGATTTTAATCTTAGAACGAATTATGTATCGGAATTGCGAGAAATTTCCAAATGTCCAAGAAGTCATTTCATGAGAGTATACATGTTCGTATATAATTTATGTCATGTATCATGTGTCTCGTAATGGTCTTCAGGATTATCGGGATGTTATAAAATGAAGGTCCAAAAGAAATATGCAACTACCGTGGTGTATCTTACAAATTTACTAGCGATGATAACAATATGAACAAACACTTAGATAGACATCATGCCGCTTAAATCAGAGTTGATACATCACAAACTCAAATATTCATGTTTGGTTCATCTAGTAGAGGTCCAAATTCTTTAGATTTATTTAATTAGTTCGATGCTAAAAATAGAGAAGAATTTACTAAATTTACTTGCATGACACATATTTCTTTAAGTTTTACTTGCTAAATTTACTTGCATGACACATTTTTTTTTTTTAAGTTTTGGTTACTACAACGAAATAGAAAATAGAAGAAAAATACGACTAACAATTCGAAATTAGATAATTATTTAACAGTAAATTTTGATTTTTCGCTGAATGTTTTATAGGTAAAAATTTTCAAGTACTTGACTGGTGGCACCGACATCAAAATATCTATATTGTTTTATCAATTATTGCTAAAAATGTGCTGGTAAATCTTGTTTCCACCATTACAGTTGAACAAGCCTTCATCTTATGAGGTAATATTTTGGAAACGATACGATCTTCATTACATCCAAGCACCTTAGGAGCAATAATATATGTCAATGATTGGACCCGAGCTGATCTAAGGCAACAAAAAGATGTCCCCAATGATTTTGATGACTTGTTTGACAATGCATTTACAAGTGAAACGAGAGCCGAATGATTAACGGCAGGAACATATAATGATGATAAGTAAATAACTGTAATATGGTTAACTATCTAAAAAAATATATTGGAATTACATGAGGTTTGATTCCTCCCACCCACAGGGGATACGTGGGCAGCTTAAGTTTTTATAAATTTAAGTTCAAGCTCTTTATTTAATTTTTAATTTAATTTTTTAAATAATTAAATTAATGTAAGAAAATTTAAATTAATAACTTTTTTATTATATTAAATTGTAATGTTTCATGGTTAATTTTTTCATTTTTTAAAATTTAAATTTAAATTTAAGTTAATTAAAATTTGAACCGGAATCATTCGGTTCAGTTCTGGTTCACGGTTCCATGGTCTTGTGAAACCGTAATTGAATTGGAATAAACCGGTTCGGTTCACGGTTGGTTAAGTCTACTACATCTCATTATTTGTAATGTTCCCATCATAGTGTTTCTTATGCAATTGTAAACATATTATTAAACTTTAATTTTATTGATGATGGTTTTTTAAAAGTTGTTACCCCGAGGAAGGTTTGAATACCGAGGAGGGATATAATGAAGATTACACAGCCAAAAGTGAAATGATTGAGGTATGATAGATAGACTCGACCTCATGATATAAAGGAGTTCTCCTGAGAGAATAACATCTTGAGGATGAAGGAATTTGTGATACTGACTTGACCATATAAGGATTGATGATTTGGGGTTTCTTGAGAAATTATAGAACCCGACCCAATGAGGTATTTATCTGAAAAACTCAAACTAGTTGAAGAGGGGCAAGACTGATGAATATCATCCACTCCGGTAACCTGATCCAAGGAACGATAATGGGATCACAGGCCGACCTACATTGGTACCATACCATATGATGTATGCCCTAAATGAAAAGATGGGCTTCAAGAAGGCTAATGATGGTGGGAGGAAAACAGCGGTTCACAGTGGTTGTAGACTCTGCCACCCGCCATAGACTGATCCAGTGATAAGACAGTGATAAAGTAGAGCCACCAAAGGCCGTCATAGGTCGGTGCAGTAGTAGAGGAATAAACGGATCTGATTGGTTAGATTGAGGATGGTTGAGGATGACAGAGACTGTAATGATGATATTATGACATGAGCTGCCATCAGAGTCAGTGGAATATTAGATTTGGAAGCTTATATAAAGGGGTTGAAGTTACAAATTCAAGGGTTAGTAAATTGCGTATCTCACAACTTATAAAAGCAAAGAAATTCCAAAAACTAGAGATAGAGAAAGAAACATGGTCAGTCACTTGACCACTTGAGAGAATTATATCGGGCTTATATAAAACCCGAGGTATTTCATACATGTAGTTCATCCCCCCACTTGTAGCTCGGGTCGGTCTTGACCGTGAGCAGTAATAAAATATCCCCTTACTCTCGTGGACGTAGGTTGAAGTCATTCTTCGTCGAACCATATAAACCTCTATGTTTATCATGTATGCTTGTTAAGTTTATGTGATTGCCACTAACCAAACAAATTCATTATTCGATAGAGGTTTATTCAAGGGGTGAATTTCCTATGTTTCCTTTCGAATAAAAAATAACCGTCAATAGTTGGTGTCGTCTATGGGGATTCAGTACGAAAAACAGCAAAACACACTAAGACAATAGTATGAGATGGGAACCATAGAGCTCCAGAGGTCTCGATGATGGAGTAGATGGAGAAAAATGATAAAAATTTACGAATAGAAAGGAAGAAGGCCGGAGAATATAGGAAAGCAACTCAAACCTTCTTAAAGGCTATGATGGAGAAAGTGGAGACTCTAGAAAGAAGATCGGGAGAGCAGGCTCATACAGAGCCAAGTTGTAAGAGATGAGATATTGCTAGTGGGAACTATAAGAGTTCATGGAAAATGGGAGCGAGAGGCCAGATGGAGAAACCCACTGAAGGTCAGGTCGGTGGTCGTGGCCAGTTTCAGGAGAACCCCAAGGTCATCCAGTAACAACCTCTGCTTTGGGGAGAGCGATTTGAGGTGTTATAAAGAGCGAGGGCATAAAGCCCGACGTGGGAGAGGATACCATGCTAAGAGATGAGATTATGAGGAAGCCTCCAGCAGAGGGCAAGAGGATACCGAGGGCCATTTATGGGATTGGTTCCAATGAGAGATAATGAGATGAGAGATGAGCACTCGATGAGGTGCTCAAGATGATCAAGACATGGAGACAACATCTTCATTTACAAATGAGGTGTTAGAACTAGAGTTCCTGAGAAGGTTCTCCATTTTTTTCTTATGGAGATCCAATGCATGGCCGGGAGGCAATCTGTAAGGTATTCCCGCTGACTTTGGGAGGATCGGCCCGCTTATAGTTCAAGAACCTACACCAAAGAGTAACAGCGGTTTCTCCCAACTGAGGAAGTCTTTTGTGTACCACTTCAAACAGACTTGCGCACCCTGAAAGACAAATGGATTGCTAAGGACGATGAAACAACATGATGACGAGCCGTTAAAAAAATTTATAGATAGATACCACAATTTGATATTGGACATATGGGAATATAAGTCTCTGGAAGCATTGTAGATCTTTAAATTAGCGTTGAGGGTTTGGAGGTTATGGTCTCACCTCAGGATTAATGAAGTGACAGACTATGCAACAGTCTTGGAACAGGCTAGGAGGTTTGTGTTGTTAGAAGAGGAATAAAAGATAGCCCGATGAAGGGATGTTCGGGAGAAGAAAGAACCTAGGCAAGACATCCATCGTGATAGTGGTGGTGGATGGAGAGCATTGGGCCTGAGGCGGCAAGAGTTCAGGCCCATGATTCATGGTAACCTAGTACTCGAGAGGAGGCCTCAAATCAAAATTACGCATTTTACGGGGGGCACGACTTACACGGGCCTCAACAAGCCATTGTCTTCTATAGAAATGGAGATATAAGATAAATGGTTGTTGATTGAGCCCGACCTCAGGAGATTTCCGGTTGAAAATATGGACAACATGGCTTATTGTTCACATCATAACATGATGGGTAATAACATCGAAAGTTGTAGAGATCTGCAGGAGCAAGTCGAGGACTTGGTAATGAATGGTTACCTCAATGAGTGCATTGATCATGAGACCATGAGGGCCAGACAGCGCAGGTGGCAGGGTTCATCAGGTACAGTATTTATCACTTGGGTTAGCTGGATGACAACGGACTCAATAAGCCCTGGAACGTAGAAATGCTGCGAAGGTACTATCAATAAAGCCTCTCTTAGAATGACGTACAAAAAGTTGTAAGAATGGTAGTAACTCCCTAAGAATATAAATAAAGCTTTCCATTTTATAATAAAGACTTATACCCATATACGCTTGTTTATTATTTGAATGGGAAAGACTTGTTTGATATTCTTAAGAAATACTCGTGGTCGACATCAGTAAAAGGTGTAAAAAGATGTTCGAAAAGTGTGCACCTCGTGTCACACCCGTTATGGTGACAATCAAAGCCCCGGGCCGGAACACAAGTACTCGATGCCGTAAAACGTTTTATTTTGGAACCGAAACTGAACCAGTTAAAATCGGATCCGATTCCAAATCTGAAAAATCGGTCTGGTTCCAACAGATTCCGAGTAGAATTGGAATTGGTGCTCAGCCCTATGTTGCACGGATTACATGATGCCTCCGTTGTGTTGTAAATTTTCTCCACAATTAGGGTTTGAAATTTGAAATTATGTATTACATTCACAATTAGGTCAATTTTCAAACTAGTTATCATATGTAGAAATTATAATAACAAAGAAATATTGATCGTGATTTTCACATGTTACGTAAGCGCACATATCGCTCAAGTAGTATAAAAAATTTATCGATCCCACAAGAACTTATCACCTACGTTACTAATTTTAATAATAATAAGCTACGAGTATCTAATTAAAATTAAATGTGATTTTAATTTAAGTTTGAATTAAGACTAATGCAAATAAATATAACTTGGAAATTTGTAGAGATAATCAAAGAGAGAAAATATCCAGGGTTGAATCCACCTAATATTATTCTAAAGATGAATTGGTTGTCTTATAGTTGTGTAATATATTGGCTTATTAACTTGGAACACTAAGATATCCACAAGCATCTTTCGATAGTCGAGTGAAAATATCCAAAATAACTTAATTAACTATATTTTTATGTTAACTAAATCACCCCAAATTCATTAAGAACAAGTTCCAATTATGGCTACACCCGCCCTACGGTATATTTCTATCCTGAAGGAAATCTCTAAAATGAGATCGTGTGCTATTAAATCTAGGCTAAACGTAAAATCCTTTGTCAATTCCACCTAAGTTTACCACATTAATCCTATTGGTGATCAAGCAACATGAAACATAAGCATAAGATTCAATGAATAAACCAAAACATCACACAGAATATAAGAAAATTAATTTATAAGATCATAAATACGGGTTTCATCACAACCCCATATTAGAGGTTTAGTTACTACACATGTTCATAAAACTCTAAATAAATATTCAATGATAAACAGAATATTAAGGAAGTAAAGGAAAGAAGAAACTCTGTCGAGATCGACAGTCCTTCGCTCATTGATGTTGAGTTCATGCGTTGCGTTCCTTTAATGTGTTTTTGTCTTCTCTTTCAAAAATCTCTTTTGGAGGCTGTAAAATTAGGTTATGAAACTCTCTCTAGATTTTGGGACGAGTTGTTGTTTATATATGAGGTCTGGGGGGGGTGTTTCCTGTTTAAAAATCAAGTCTATGACGAATCTGGTACGCAAAACACGTCGCGACGCTCGTTATTGGCATCGTGACTCCCCCTTTACTTTCATCGGCATGTCGCGACGTGCCATAGTGGGGGTCGCGATGCGTACTTCCGCGACTCACATGAATACTTTCTTCATTTATGAGTCGGGACATGCCAATACAGCATCGGGATGTGCATTTTGACTTTGAATTTTCCCTAAATTACTCTGTATTTTTGCTGATTTCATCCATCGTGATTCCATTGAGTCTCGATCTTATCTTTACCTGTAAAATGAACCAAAAAACACATCAAGACGCTCATAAAACTCGAGATAACTCACAAAATATCAAGCTATAGGGGTGGCAAATGTATGTATATTTTTCGCTCATCAAATATCTAAAGAACGTGAGAGTTAGGAGGGTTTTATTGGTATTCTCTTGTAAGAATATGAGACAGGCGGAGGTTTTATCTACTCCAATCAAGTCCAGAAATAGTGATTGACGGTTGAGATTTTCAAACAATTCCAAAAAAAAAAAAGTATATCTCATTCTTTTTATTCAAAATTTTGTGAGGCCACTAATGTCATAATAATGATATAATAATGACATTATTCCATTGCTTATTGTTTTTATTTTCAACTCCGACATTATATCAACCTTTTGATGTAGCAACTGAAATTATTAGAATATACCAAGCAAGTGATTTTGGTGCATGTCACTCAATTTACATTATAAAATTCTTATTTTACTTCATCTATAAACCATCAAGCACCTATCTAGTTTTTGCTCAGACAATCTTATATAATGGGAGAAATCTTATGTTTGAATATCTTTTCATAATTAATCTCGAATTCGAATAAAATAAGAGGATTATTTTAGATTTCGGTGATTAAAATAAAAATATCAAATTTTTATGACATAGATCTTAAATAATATTGTACTAATTAATTCATGATAGAATATAAAATGACATTAAATGATTCATGTAACCGGCCCAAATTAGTGGAAAAAATACTTTTATTTGATTTGGTATAATTGATATCAATTTTCCATAAAAAAAAAAAAATATAATCGAATCAAACGTAACAAAATCGAGAATTTATCCCTAATCATAAGTTTGTAGTTCATTTTCTTGACCTATTAAGGTCATTTATTCAAGTGGCAAAATTCTTTCATACCGTGTGGATTGCCATTGGTTCTATTTAGAGTAAATTATAACCCATACGTGACTTCAAAGAGTCTTTAAAAGGAAGAAGGAACCAAGAAGAAATATGATGAATCCCACATCTGGGAGAAATGAACATTTTTATTTATTTTTTATTTTTTTATTTTTTGTAGCTTTAATGACAAAGAACGTGTCTAATAATATCATGAAAACAAATAGCTTATACATTAAAAAAGAAATTATGATACTTGTTTTCAATAATAATATAATAATAAAAAGAATGATTAACATTTAAATGTTTTTTTTTTTTTTTTTTTTTGATAAGGTAAGTATGTTGAAAGAAAGAAAATAAAACAAAAGTATAGGGATGTATCTTAGAAAAGTAACATAGGATAGGAGGACATGCCCTCTTATCCAACGAAACTATAAACTAGAAGACATCAACTTAAATAGATGTGTTCTTTGAAAGAGTCGATGAAGATGGTCAGTTAACTAAGGATTCAGAAAAAGTTTAAATTTTTAGTATATTAATATAATTATATATATATATATTTTTTTTATCTTTTATCGATAGATATCACATTTTAAGAACTCGTTTAAGATCGTATAAAATTTAAGACAGTTCATGACCACTGCTGAGTCTAAATATAAAGAGTGAAGAAATATCAACAGAAAAAAACCAAGAGTATCAGAATCATATGTTTCATGAGATGACTCCAAAACTTGTAACCCTAACTTTCGAGGCTTAATCGAGTGGTTTGCAAGCGATGTGATAGTAAAAACATATAATCAATATACGCATGAAGAGTTATAATAATATGTTTTCCATAATAATAACAATTTGCTACTTACTTTAATGATAATTTTAATTAATTACTTCCTAAAATGTGTTGCCCTCGATGTTATTTCTTTCCATGCATTTTTTAATTTTATTTATTCTTTTTTACCAATTCAGAAGCTTCATAGAAATCAAGATTGAAAATTAATTCCCCCATTATACATACACACGAACTAATGACATCACAACCCTATGTCATTAATGTTGACACACCATTTTATAGGAAACTTAAAATATAATCTAACCCTAAAAGCTTAAGTTGGCCTCACTAATATTTTTGAACTTTATTGAATTAAAATGGAAATAAAAAACCGCATAAATCACTTACGATAATTTGTTTGAAAGAAATCAATATTGGATGGTTCGTTCAGACGGTCAATTCATCTGTCCGAATGAGCCAGTTAATTTCCGTTACACCAAATAAATATTAAAAAAATAAAAAACAATTAACACAATAAATATATGTTTATTATACATTACAACAAACACATAATATTAAAAAATTTACCGCACTAGTCATCGCAGTTGCAATATTTCAAATAAATTATAGCCACCACTGATAATCTAAACATATAAATAAAATTTCATTACACACTTAAAAATCTAGTATGGGTTGGAATATTATTATTATTAAGTAAAAATAATTATTATAAATGTTATTAGATTTAAAAATTTTAAAATATTTTTAGTATATAATAAAATAAAATAAATATAAAGACATCAATCACCATGCATGTCAATATAGTAGTATTTAAGAGTAAAATAGTAAAATAATATTCATTTTTTGAGGTCAATGAATAATAAGGTATTATGAAAATAATAGAAGGGTAAAAGGTATATACTGGTTTCTTAAGAGAGAAGGTGCCAATTTTTCCTCAAAAAATGAAATGTGCTTGGTGTGTTAGTTATTATTATTTTATTTTTTTTACGAGGTTTGTGATTCTTAATGAAAATTTAGTCAATGTAAATTGTTTTTGGGTCAGTGGAAAAGTTTAGCCATTTTTTTCAAAAAATAATTTATGGAATATAAATCCGCAAGTCATTATATAAAAATTAATATTTTTTTCTCTTTTCCAAAATTTTTATAACTCGCTTCAAATTAGAGATGACAAAATTCAGAATTGTATCCTCATAGATCCGAGTTCAAATATGACTTGGTGATGCAGGTTCGTATTCATATCCAAAAAAATATCTGAACCCAAGTATAGCTGCATGGGTCCGGAAACCCATATATATATTTTTTAATTTTCATTTATATTCTTATTTTTAAAAAAAAAATTAATTATATAATTTTGTATTTATTTTTATATTTTTTACTTTTTATTAATTTATAATTTTATTCTTTTGTATTTTTAATTCTATTCTATTCTATTTTTTTATTTTTTAAAATATAAGAATAATAATAATTTCGGATTCGGATCCCAGAATTCCGGACCTGCGTGGATCCGAATTCGGGTCTGAAATTTCGATACTTGATTTTGAAAATGTTTTTACAGATCCGGGTCTTCTGGGTCTATGTGGATCCAGACTGGACTCGAATTTTTTTTGGCATCCTTATTTCTAATCATCTTTCCAAAAAAATTAATGGAAGCACTCAACTTCTTGGAAAAATATTTTCCGACAATAACCAAATATTGGAAAAATATTTTTCTTTCCGAAAAATAATTATCATGAAAAATATTTTAATTGCGGAAATTATTTTACGGTGAAACAAACGAATACTAATAGAGACTTTATTAAAGATCGTGAAATAATGTAACATTGAAGGAAAATTTATGCTTTACTCTTAAACAAGAAAATCCTTCGGTTACAAGTTCTCACTTTAGGAAAATTTTCCAAGTCACGTTGTCTTTTTAGGTAATAATTCGATCAATTCTTGAGAATATGAGTCGCAAATAAGGTTGGATTTTGGAAAATCGGTCTCTAAATTCAAGTATTATTTAATAATATTTTCTAAATATTAAAAATTCAATTTAATAAATTTTGCAATTGTAAGCATATTAATAAACTTTAGTATGTAGTGCTATTTATTCAAAAGGAAAAAGGACAAATGCACCCCAAATATATTTACTCAAATGGTCACAAAGTTCTTCTTCATTTAAAAAATAGTTACAAAGATTCATTTTGACAATTTTGTCCTTTAACTATTTACACAATGAAAGATAAAAATTAAAAAGTTAATTAATTAAAAATAAAAAACTATTTACAAAAAATATTACCTTTACAATTATAAAATTAAAAAAGACATTTTATTAAAAATATACCAATTAAATCCTTGTAAATCAATTATTAACTTTAGGGTTAATTTTTTTTTGTTTAAATAAAACTAATATAAAGTTAATAAAATTACATAAATCAATTTAATTTATATTTACAAAAAAAAAAAAATTAACTATTAGGGTTTAATTGGTTTTGTATTAAGGTCTGAAATTATTTTTTAAGGTTTATATTTTTTATTTGATTAATTTGTATTTTATTCTTAAATTGGGTTGATTTACAGATAGAAATATTACTTATAAATTAATGTTATTTTATTTGTGATATTTATTTTGATTTATTATTTCATTTTAAAATTAATATTTTATGTAAATAATTTTTTTATTTACTTTTTAAGTAATTAATTAATTAATTTTATTTTTTTCCAATAGAATTATGTAAATAGTAAGGGCAAAGTTGTCAAGAGAAAATTGGTCTTCATAACCATTTGAACAAATATTAAAGGTCTATTTATCATTTTTATCTAAATTATTCAAAATAATATACTGATCATCAGCTGTGTGAAAAGAGAAAATCTATAATGTAAGAGAGGTACCACGCCATTCATGTAACAAATCAATTATCTATTGTCTCGCGTGTTAAAAAGTTAAAAAATAACTAAAAAATAAATATTAAATTATATATATCATTTTCTAATTTGTTAGTGATATCATGTCACTGATACCTCCGTTGCATCAAAGAATTACTCGTGTGAAACAAATCTTAGGTAATTACTGCGAAATTACTGCGAAAGCGCGGCATTAATTTACCGAGGTAAATAATCTTTGACCGTTTTACAGAGGAAGCTACTGTACAATTTCTTGTTTCCCAATAAAAATACAAAATTGTATCTATAAAAAGAATCCACTGACACACTAATAGACTCATTCTTAACCAGAAATCTATCTCACCATTGTTATAATTCTTGTTTCTTGTTTTTGAGCCATGTCTCTAACTCTAAGGCCTCGAAAACCAATCGAAAATAATACAAATCCTAAGGAAGAAGAAGAAGAAGAAGATGACTCCTTGTTCTCAAAACGCCACCAAAGAAGGTGGCGAATGGCCTTTAGAGTCATATGCTTCACCAGAGCTCTTGTTTCAATGTCCAAGAAGTTTCTTCATAACAACAACCAAATCTTGCTTCACTCCCTCTCTTATGTTGCCATTGACATTCACAGTCACAACCAAAATCCCATCAACGTTAATGATCAGAAGATAATGCTCTCGAAGATGGTGAAAGATAAGAGTGTTGAGTGCTTGAGTCAACTTGGAGGAGTGGACCAAGTTGCTGCAATGCTTAAGAGTGATTCCGATGGTGGAATCAGTGGCAATGAAGGTGATCTTGTTCAAAGAATCAATGTTTTTGGAGCCAACAGGTATCAAAAACCACCAACAAAAAGCTTTATAAGTTTTGTTATTGAGGCATTTAAGGATACAACTATTATAATACTTTTGGTTTGTGCTTTACTCTCTCTGGGGTTTGGCATTAAACAAGATGGATTCAAAGAAGGTTGGTTCGATGGCGGTAGCATTATATTTGCTGTGTTTTTAGTTGTCATTGTCTCTGCTGTGAGTAATTTCAAACAGAACAGACAATTTCAGGCTCTTTCAAATGAGAGTGGTGATATAAGAGTTGAAGTTGTGAGAGGCGGTAGGCGTATGGCTTTATCAATCTTTGATATTGTTGTTGGTGAAGTTGTTTGTTTGAAGACTGGTGATCAAATTCCGGCTGATGGGTTGTTCTTAAATGGCCATTCTTTGAAGGTTGATGAGTCTAGCATGACTGGAGAAAGTGATCATGTTGAGATTGATGAGAAGAATCCTTTCTTGCTTTCGGGTACTAAAGTGACCGATGGCTATGGCTTCATGATTGTAACTTCTGTGGGGATGAGTACTGCTTGGGGTGAGATGATGAGTTGTATAAGCCATGAGTTGAATGAGGAGACTCCATTACAAGCAAGGCTCAACAAGCTGACTTCTTGTATTGGGAAGATTGGACTGACAGTGGCTGTGCTTGTTCTTGTGGTTATGTTGATTCGGTATTTCACTGGAAACACAACAGATGAGATGGGAAACAGAGAATTTGTTGGCAGGAAAACGAAATTCGATGATGTGATGGATTCTGTAATCAAAATCATTGCTGCTGCTGTCACCATTGTTGTTGTAGCAATTCCTGAAGGTTTGCCTCTTGCTGTTACTCTTACTTTGGCTTTTTCTATGAAGAGAATGATGAAGGATCATGCTATGGTTAGAAAGCTCTCTGCCTGTGAGACTATGGGCTCGGCGACTGCAATTTGTACTGACAAAACAGGCACTCTCACTTTAAACCAAATGAAGGTTACAGAAGTTTGGATTGGGAAAGAAGCATTGAAGGTTGATGGTAATCTCTATGAGTTGCTGCAAGAAGCAGTTGGTTTGAACACTATTGGTGCTGTTTACAAATCGGATTCTGCATCAACTCCTGAGATTACTGGTAGCCCAACTGAGAAGGCGATTCTTTCTTGGGCTGTGATTGATTTGGGAATGAATGTTGATGAACCAAAGAAATACTGTAAGGTAATCCATGTTGAGGCTTTCAATTCGGAGAAGAAGAGAAGTGGGGTTTTGATGAAGAGGATCAATGAAAAGGCTGTCCACAGTCACTGGAAGGGCGCGGCAGAGATGATACTGGCTATGTGCTCGCATTTTTATGACAGAAATGGGGAGATGAAAGTCTTGGATGGTGAAGATAGGAAGGAAATTGAGAAAGTTATCAAGGACATGGCGGCCAAGAGCTTGCGATGCATTGCGTTTGCTCACACCAAAGTTGCAGAATGTAATGGACAAATTCATGAGAAGCTTGAAGAATCTGGATTGACATTGTTGGGGGTTGTGGGATTGAAGGATCCTTGTCGTCCAGGCGTCAGAGAAGCTATAGAATCTTGTAGAAATGCAGGGGTGAATGTCAAGATGGTAACCGGTGACAATGTGCACACTGCTAGAGCTATAGCTATCGAATGTGGAATCCTGAACCCTGACACGGATATGAACAGTGATGATGCTGTGATTGAAGGTGTGCAATTTAGAAACCTCTCAGCTGAAGAAAGAATGGAAAAGATTGAAAGTATAAGAGTAATGGCAAGATCTTCCCCACTTGACAAGCTTCTGATGGTGCAAAGCTTGAAGCAAAAAGGCCATGTTGTGGCAGTGACAGGCGATGGCACGAACGATGCTCCTGCTCTCAAGGCAGCAGATATTGGACTGTCAATGGGAATTCAAGGAACAGAAGTAGCAAAAGAGAGCTCAGATATTGTAATCATGGATGATAATTTCACCTCTGTGGTGACAGTTGTGAGATGGGGAAGATGTGTCTACACCAACATTCAGAAGTTCCTTCAATTCCAGCTCACAGTCAATGTTGCTGCTCTTGTCATCAACTTTGTTGCTGCAGTTTCTTCAGGAAAAGTCCCATTAACTGCTGTTCAGCTTCTTTGGGTGAACCTGATAATGGATACATTGGGAGCATTGGCATTAGCCACTGAACAGCCCACCAATGATCTAATGACTAAGCCTCCCGTTGGTCGAACCAAGCCTCTCATAACCAGAATCATGTGGAGGAACCTCATTTCTCAGGCCATTTATCAGGTAACCATCTTACTGACTCTGCAATTTAAGGGAAGATCAATCTTCGGCGTCAAGGAAAGTGTTAAAGATACAATGATCTTCAACACTTTTGTATTCTGCCAAGTCTTCAATGAGTTCAATGCTAGGAAACTTGATAAGAAGAATATTTTCAAGGGGATACACAAGAACAAGTTGTTTCTAGCAATCATTGGAATCACCATTGCTCTTCAACTGATCATGGTGGAGTTCCTGAAGAAGTTTGCTGATACTGAGAGGCTGAATTGGGGACAATGGACAGCTTGTATTGGCATTGCAGCTCTGTCTTGGCCAATTGGATTTCTCATTAAGTGCATTCCAGTTTCTGGCCATAAGTTTCTCAAGCAATGAGCTTCATGAATCTACAAATCCATATTCAATTCTCTAGCTATAAATTATTATTCCCCTTCAGTGCATTTTGTAAAGAATAGACTCTGATAGCTAATTGGTTATTGAATGAAATTTATTTTGAATACAAGAGAAAATTATATTGCTTCATTATCAGGTCCTTGAAAATTTTCTCAATTGAGGTAGATTTCAAAATTAGGATTTTACTTGAATTGGGGGATTTTCAATTTTAGGAAAATTTGGTCAAATTAATCATAGAGAAATATTATTTAAGTGATAATAAAGGTTTTTATATTGTCAATTTGTTGAGGAACCAATCATATTTGAAATAATTAGGAGTTTATTAGAAATAGGAAATGTAAGTAAAATGAGGTTTTGTGACTATTTATTTTAATGAAGAAAATCTTTGTGACCATTTGAGTAAATATAGGGGGTGTATTTATCCTTTTCCTTTTGAATAAATAGTACTACATATTAAAGTTGATTAATATGCTTACAATTGCACAGCACAATGCTGAGAACATTACAAATAAATCGATGTAGTACTGAATAACCAAAAAAAAAAAAAAAAAAAAAGGAAATTTAACAAGAACTCAAACTGGGAAAAAAAAAAAAGGGCTGATCGGTGCTTACACACGCGTATAACGCAAACGCACGTATCGTTCAAGTAGTATAAAAATATCGATCCCACGAGGACTTAATATCTAATCTATTAATTTTATGAGGTCAAATGATTACTAGTATTTAACAGATTGTTTGATTGATTTGAAATGGTGACGATTCTAAATTTAAAAACAAGTAAATAAAATTGTTCGAAAGTAGGTTTTAAGAAAATTCAATATTAAAAACTATCTAGGGTTGTGATTTCTTCCAATATCATTTTAAAGATGAAGTGGTTATCTTAAAGTTGGGTAATATATTGATTTATTAACCTGGAACACTAAATTATGTGTAAGCCTCTGTCGATGGTCAGACACAAATACTCAGTTTAACTCAATTGAACCATATGTCTATGTCAACCAAATTATCTGGATTCATTAAGTTTAAGTTCCAATTATGGCTACCCCGTCCGACAGGTATATGTCTATCCTGTAAGGAAATCTATTAAAGGGTTATCTATCCTCAAAGAAGATCGTAGACTATTGAGTCTAAGGTCTTAAACTTAAAATCTCTATGTCTAGTTCATTTTAAGTTTCCCAGTTCAATTTTATTAATGGCCAGTTAATGAAAAATCATTAAGATTAAGACTCAATAAATAAATTTTTGTATTACCCAAGCTATAATCTAACCCCTTATAAACCGGTGATATTGGATTTCATCACAACCCCAGATAACTGGCTTAGTACGACACATATTTACGGGTAGTAAAAAAACTTAAATAAAATAAAAGACATAAAGTAAAATACTGAAAATTAAATACTGAAAAGTAAATGCTGAAAGTAAATGCTGAAAATTAAATGCTGAAAATTAAATGCTGAAAGTAAATTACTGAAAAGTAAATTGCTGAAAGTAAATTGCTGAAAGTAAATTGCTGAAAGTAAATTACTGAAAAGTAAAAACTGAAAATTAAAGAAAGAAAAGTACTGTGCGTAAAAGTAAATTGCGGAAAGTAAAAATTGAAAAGTAAAGAAAAGAAAGTGCGAAAGCGGAAATTAATTATTGAAAGCTGTAAATAAACAAACAAGATACAATCTTCTTAGTATTCTTAAGGAATTCCTTAGAAGAAAATATGAATTTTACAAATGAAATAGCTTGGTATTTATAGGCAAAATTTTGTCTCTATCAAATCATCCACCAAATCAATTATTAATTGCTCCACTAATTGCTCCACCAAATCCATTATTAATTGCTCCACTAATCTCTTATCATGTTTGGTGATGATTTGATAATTTTTATTATTTATTTATTAATTTATTTTTTTGCTTTAAAAATGATTGAAAATGACTTTAATAATTACACACAACACACTTCTGGATGGTTCATCAATTTCGGGCATGAAATCGTCAGAATTCGAAATTATTTTGTCTTTCAAAGCTGTAGATATTTGAGTCTTCTTTAATCTGGAACTTGAATCAGCTCAATCCGATATCGGAGTAAAAAGTTATGCCCAAATTACGACAGATGCACAAAACTGGAATTTCCAAAACTGTATTTCGTCAAAAACGCCATTTCAAGTTTCCAATCTCCAAAATTAAAATATCAAGTCCAATAATTGCCCTTATTTGACCCATATTTCGTCCTAAATGATTTCATTGAGATCCGATATTATTTTATCTGCAAAATAAACTAAAACACATCAAAACGTTCATCAAACCCGAGAAACTAAACAAAATATTAAGTTAAAGTGGCGGTAAATATTGATATATTTTCCGCTCATCAAAGGCATAAAAATCTTTTTTGAAAAATAATTTTTCATGATTAGAAATAAGGATGTCAAAAAAGTTCGAGTCCGGTCTTGATCCACTTAGACCCAGAAGACCTAGATTTGTAAAAAATTTCCAGAATGATGTATCAAAATTCAATACCATAATTCATTTCCAAGCAGGTTCGGAATTCCGGGAGCCAGATCCGAAATTATTATTATTATTTTAAATTTTAAAAAATTAAAATATATATAGATATATATAATAGAATGAAAAATACAAAAATATAAAAGAATAAAATTAGAAATTAGTAAAAGTACAAAATATAAAAATTGGATCACCAAACCATATTCGAACTCAAGTCTTGAGGATGCGAGTTCGGATTTTGCCATCCCTAATTAGAAGCGAGTTATAAAAGTTTTGAAAAAGAGAAAATACTATTATTTTTGTATAATGACTTACTAATTTATATTTGATAAGCCATTTTCTGGAAGAAAAAAAAGGCTAAAATTTTCCATTAATCCAAAACAGTATATATTAACTAAATTTTCAATAAGTGTACCAAATATCATAAAATTAAAAAAAATAATAATAAAAAAAAAAACTTTTATAATGAAACAAACACACCAAGCGCATTTCAGTTTTTAAGGGAAAATTGCCACTTTCTTCCCTAATGAAACCACCATATACCATTTACCCCTCTACTGTTTTCATAATGCCATGTTATCCCTTACCACAAAAAATAAAGATTATTTTATTGACATGCATGGTGATTGATGTGTTTATATTTTTATTTTATTTTATTTTATTATATACTAAAATTATTTTAAAAATTGTAAAATCTCATAACATTTATAATAATTATTTTTACTTAATTCATAATAATAATAATAATAATAATAATAATAATAATAATAATAATAATAATATATTTTTAAGTGTGAAATGAAATTTTATTTATATGTTTTAGATTTACCAGTGGTGGTTATAATTTATTTTAAATGTTGCAACTGCGATGACTGGTGCGGTAATTTTTTAATATTATGTGCTTGTTGAAATTTATAATAAACATATATGTATTGTGTTAATTATACTTAATTTTTTAAATATTTATTTGATGTCACGGAAATAATTAAGATGTCTCATTCGAAAAAATCGATTGGTCGTTTGATAGAACCATCCCGTGTTGGTTTCTTTTGAACAAATTATCGTACAGTTCGAATGAACGACACCTTATTTTATGATATGTGTGTTTTATATCTATGTTTTAATTCAATAAATTAAATCTCAAAAGTTTTAGTGCAGCCAAGTTAAGCTTAATATATTTAGTTTCCTATAAAAGGGAACCTTCATTATATAGTAATTACTTAAGGGTGGAAATGAACAATCTCCCAATTTTAAGATTCGCATTATATGTAGGGGTGATAATTTGGGTCAGGATTCGTTTATTCGTTCGATTCGATTCGCTTTAAAGCGAATACGGGTTTGAAAAAATGGATTCGTTTAATAAATGGGTCAATTCGATTCGATTCGTTTATTAAACGAATCGAATACGAATTTAAGCTCATGTATTCGTTTATTCGTTTAGGATTCGTTTTATTATTTTTATTTACTAGTTCGTGTTAATTTTCAATTAAGATTCGAGAAATTATAACTAATTATCATAGAAAAATTAATATTTTCGATATTTGGTGAGATATTTTTAGTCAATATATTAATTACATATTTCATATGTATATATTTATGAAGAATTAATGTAAATCAAGTGTGGTAAATTATTTTATTAAATAATATCATTGACTAAACGAATAAACGAATATTCGTATTCGATTCGTTTAATAAACGAATCGAATACGAATCCTGATATTATGATTCGTTTAATAAACGAATCGAATACGAATCCATCATATTTTGATTCGATTCGTTTAGGATTCGATACAAATTCGATTCGTTGATTCGTTTTGCCACCCCTAATTATATGTGTGTGGTGTAGGGTCCATGATCTCACCTTGAGGTTCTGGGTTCGAATTCAGGGGGTGCACTTCTTGTAAGAGTCTGAGACAGCCGGTGGTTTTACCTGCGCCGCGGCCCAGAATGAGTGATTTGGTGACGGAGTTTCCATCGTTTCAAAAAAAAAAAAAAAAAAAAGGTATATATTAAATACGTATCAACATGAATGACATAGGGTTGCGATTTTGTTATTAGTGTCAATCTTGCTCTAAATAGAACAAATAGCATTCCACACGGCATGTAAGAATTTTTCCATTTATGATGGAAGATATTGAAACTAAACATTGAAGTGTTCTTGAAGAAATTACCTTTATTAGGTCAGGAAAATGAATTGCAAACTTATGATTTAATCATATGTTCGATGTTTTATGGAAAACAATTCAAAGAAAAAAAATTATTTTGATCATTTGTCGTCATTGTACTTCTATTACGAATCAATTAGTATAATATTATTTAGGATATATGTTACAAAGATTCAACAGTTTTATTTTAATTATCGAGATTTAAAATAACCTTCTTCTTTTGTTCGGATTCGAGACCAGTTTC
>SKCR01043189.1:0-41741 GCA_019454045.1 Zanthoxylum bungeanum
CGTGGTAAGAGGCGTCGAATTAATCTGGATCTTAACCTTTAATTTCTGTAAAATTTTCAGCTAACCAGGTACGACCTTCTAAACTTCTCTTCTACTGTTTAAGACATTGGGGACAATGTCTCATTTAGGTTTGGGGGTGAGGTATAGTTAATAGTACTTGTTTGTTTTGTGTTTTTATTTTTAGTCCAAAATTTTTCGAAAAAAAAAAAAAAAAAAAATTGAAAATTTTTCAAAAATTACAAAAATTTTTGCATTTTTGGTGTTTTATTTTAACTAAAAAAGGGTGAAATTGGTGAGAGGTAGCTGAGTAAGAAGTTTCCACTCCTGAGACGTATCTCAAATCATTTATTTCGAAATAAGTTATCTTTGTTTATTTCCTTTTGAATTATTTAATTTGTGAATTCTCCTTAACACTGACTAAAAGGGATCTTCATATGTTCAGTTGACAGGTATTATGAACTTACATGGAAACATACGGACATGAGCTAAAATTGAAAAGTTTGTAATATTCAGTGCTATAGTTTAATGGGAGGAAGCATCTCTAAATGTGATGGAGTAAAAAAAAAAAAAAAAAAAAAAAAAAAAAAAAAAACGTCCGAGATCCGGGTTATTAAGTCTGTAAGGGTGTTTAACACCTAGTGCCCTAAAACCAACTGGTTTGGGAGTCATGGCCCAAAGCTCGCTACATGGATCGAAGATGCTACAAAAATATATATTTATATCTGAAGTCTGAGTAATTAAGTTCGTAGGGGTGTCTTAACACCTGGTGCCCTAAAGCCAACTGGTTTAGGAGCCACCGACCCAAAGCTCGCTACATAGACGGAAGGTATTGTATATAAATAAAAAGTCAAAATTCAGAAAAAGCAAAGAAAAAATCAAAAAATCAGAAAATTATTCCATTGCTACAAAAAGGTGTGAAATCTGATAGAACTTTAGGACAAAAATATTGCTTTCTTATCAACTGCACTTATGACTGTTGTGGGCAAAAATGAGTGATTAATATTCTGTTGGCTGTGTATATGGAGAATGGCAAAAATAAACGGAGAATTTACTTATTCAGTAATTTAGAAAGAAACAAAACAACTAGTAACTTGGAGTAGAATTTTCACCTGATTAGTTACTATCTTCTTTATTCTCTTTTCGCTTGTCTTTTTGCTTTTGTGTGCATTAGTTTTAAATACCTTTTTACTTTTGTAAAATGTTTGTGGGTATCATTGCTGTAAACCCTCACGAGACTACACTCGTCCACTAGGGACACCTAGGGGTTTAAAGGCTTGTTGTATATGCTAAATGCAACCGTGATCCCTACGAAAGTGGCTTAGTTAAATTTTGTTATTTTATTCTGTATTTTGCTCGAGGACTAGCAAAATGTTAGGTTTGGGGGTGTGATGAGTGGTATTTATATCACTATTTCCCACTCATTTAATCTAATATTTTGTATAGTTTCTTGAGTTATGTGAACGTTTTGATGTGTTTTATTGTTATTTTGCAGATAAATAAAGTTTGGACAGCACTGGAGGCAATTTGGAGCAAAACCGGACAAAAATGCGTCAACAGGGATATTTTCGTCTCTTTCGCGTCGCGACGCTGGAACACTGCGCGCCGCGACGCCCAGCGTGCGCCGAATCTGCTAACATGCGCCGGGTCCACAAAATCAGAATCTGAGAAAAGTTGACTTTGCTAACGTGCGCCGTGACACGTGTCACCATCACAACAGAGATGCTAAAATGCGCCGTGCCACGTGTCGAAATCCTATTGCTTGGACGGCCACCGACCCACGTGTCATCCTACGTGTCGCCACATCATCGTCCACATCAGCAGCCACATCAGCAAGTCAACCGAGTCAACATGCCATGTCATCATCAGCCAATCACAGCGCGACACGTGTCAATCTCTCATTCGTCTGACGGCCGCCGCCCCACGTGTCGCCACGTTGTCTTCCACATCATCAGAGTGACGTCACCAATGACGTCATGAACAGTGACACGTCACCAATGACGTCAGCATAATAATTGAGTCTTAGCCGCCTTGCCACGTGTCGCTTCAACAGTCAGCCGACATGCCACGTGTCGCCTTCTCATCGTGCCACGTCAACCAAATAGTGAAAAATCCAGCGTCGCGACGCTGAGGCTTTGGCGTCGCGACGCGCGAACAGTGACCAAATAGTGAATTTTTTTGCTATAAATAGGCCGCGAATTTTCAATTTTCATTACACCTTTTCTCACTCCTTCTATGTAATTAGGGAGTTTCTCTCTCTAGAATTTTCATTTTTATTTTTTACTTTTTACTTTTGTAATAATTTTAATTACTGTTTGTAGTAATAATAATTTACTTTCTTTATTTTACAGTTTTTACTATTCACTATGCGGAGGTAACTTCCCTATGCTAAGGTGAAAGGTAATTATTTTACTATTGCTATTTAGATTAATCTCCCTTAAAAATAATATATTTACTATTTAAAATTCTGATTAATAAAGGAATACCGCTATATTGGTCGGTTGGTAAATTTATTTTCTGTTGGTTTGAAACTGATTAATCAAGGATACCGCCAGACTGGTCGGTTGGTAAATTTATTTTGGTACCGCCTTTATGGCTGGATTATGGACAAATATTACCGCCTATATGGCTGGTTGGACTTAATTGGACTTAATCAGGATACCGCCAGATGGTCGGTTGATTAAATAATTTCATAAGTTTATATATTATTTTATTGGGAGATATCTAAATTAGTAATATTAAAAGTAATTCCTTTTTGCCTTAGCATTTTATTTCATTTGTAATTTTCTCTTCAGCATTTTCATTATCGCAATTACTTTTCAGCAGTTTATGTCTTTTATTTTCAAGTTTTTATCAGCCCTAGCTATGTGTCATAACTAAGTTAATATCTAGGGTTGTGATGAAATTCAATGTCACGGGTTTATAAGGGTTAGATTATAAATTGGGTAATATAAAGATTTATTTATTGAGTCTTAATCTTAATGCTCTTTAATTTACTGGCCATTAATTAAATTGACTAGGTAAACTTAAAATGAACTAGACATAGGGATTTTAAGTTTAAGACCTTAGATTCAATAGCCCACGATCTTCCTTAAGGATAGATAACCCTTTCAATAGATTTCCTTACAGGATAGGAATATACCTGTCGGGCGGGGGTAGTCTTAATTGGAACTTAATCGTAATGAATCTAGGTAATTTGGTTGACATAGACATATGGTTCAATTGGATTATACTAGGTATTTGTAATTGACCATCGGAAGAGGCTTTTACATAAATTAGTGTTTCAGGTTAATAAATCAATATATTACCCAATTATAAAATAACCACTTTATCTTTATATAATATTGGAATAAATCACAACCCTAGATAGTTTTAATATTGAATTTTCTCAAAATATCTTTTCAATAAATTTTATTTTATTGTCTTTAAATTTAGAATCGTCGCTATTTCAAATTAGTTAAACAACCTGTTAGATACTAGTAATCATTTAACCTCATAAAATTAATAACTTAGGTATTAAGTCCTCGTGGGATCGATACTTTTTATACTACTTGAACGATACGTGCGCTTGCGTTATACGTGTGTGTTTACGCCGGTCAGGGCACTAGGTGTTAAAACACCCTTACAGACTTAATAACTCGGATCTCATACGTTTTTTTTTTTTTTTACTCCATTGCTTTTTGAGATGCTTCCTCCAATTAAACTATAGCACTGAATATTACAAACTTTTCAATTTAGCTCATGTCTGTATGTTACTATATATGTTGATAATATCTGCTAACTAAACATATGAAGATTCCTTTTAGTCCGTTTTATGGAGAATTCACAAACTAAATAATTCAAAATGAAATAAACAAAAATTAACGTGTTTCGAAATAGGCTTAAGATACGTCTCAGGAGTGGAAACTCCTTACTCGGCTATCTTTTACCAATTTCACCTTTTTAGTCAAAATAAAAACACAAAAACACAAAATATTTTTGTAATTTTTGAAAAGTTTCCAATTTTTTTGTATTTTTCGAAAAATTTTGGACTAAAAATAAAAAAAAACACACAAACTAAAAACAAGGTACTGATCAACTAATTCCCTCCCCCAAACCTAAATGAGACATTGTCCCCAATGTCTTAAACAGTTAAAGGAGAGTTAAGAAGGTCGTACCTGGTTAACTGAAATCTACAGGAAATTAAAGGTTAAGATCCAGATTAATTCTACGCCTCTTACCACGATCGTCCTCAAACAAATTTATTTTTGAAAGGATAGGGTCAACTTGTGGTTCATAGGCTATGAGTTGGTCTATTAGATCCGGAGCAGTTCCGACAGTGAAGAGGAGTTCTTTCATAGGTTTTGACACGAACCCATTTCTTCGGGCATCATCAAGAAACACACAAAGAAAATCATAAAATCCATCAACATTAAACAGTCCAAGCGGTTTCTGGTGTATGTTCAGGTTCGCCCAAGATAGAACTATAAAAATTTCCTCCAATGTACCCAAGCCACCTGGCAAAGCGATAAAAGCATCAGCACGGTTAATCATTTCTACAAGTCGTTCAGACATACCTAGCACGATCAGTTCCTCTCCGTTTGATGATCCAATAAGATTTGCCTCTGCCAAGGGTTTTGGGATGATTCCCAAAACATGACTGCCTCCTTCCTGTACAGCCTTTGAAACGATCCCCATAAGTCCAAGATTTCCTCCGCCATATATTAAGTGCATATTCCTTGCAGCTAAGACTCGACCCAATTTCTGTGCTGCTTCTATGTATTGTGGCTTAGTACCAACACTACTACCGCAAAACACGCAGATGTTTTCAACTCGTCTTCTTGAAGTGGCTTCCATTTTTTTTTTGTATTTCTTTTTCAACTCTGGATGCCTTCAAAAGTGCAATGACGGGCTGAATTTATAGTACCTGAAAAGGGTGAGTAATAATAGCACTAATATCTTCCAAAGGACGATTGTTAGCTAAACAACAAAAGAGATCATGAAAGGTCAAAAAGTCTGGATCCTGTCTACGAAAATAAAGATAATTACAATAGAAAAGCGAATCAAAGAAATAATTAAGGCAACAGAATTGTGTACGCAATACGCCACTCGCTTAGTATAAATTCATTAGGATGTGTCTCAAGATTTCATTCCTTATTCAGCCATCGCTAATGAATTGTTTCTCATCTTTGATTGCCAAACACAATTCCTTCTGTCTTAAAATGCTTCGTTTGTGCCTTTCCCTACAAAAATAACACACAAAATTAAAAAGTTCACACAAAATATGAAAACAAATTACAACAAATTGCATGGGTTGCCTCCCTGCTAGCGCTAAATTTTTCGTCTTCAGCCAGACGTGACTGAAATTCATATGTTAAGGAGGTTTCAATGTCGTTTTGGATGTCCGATTAAAGACAATCCCGTGAGCGTTGCTTTTGAAGGGTCTCTTCCAACGGTAAAGTGGCAAAAAGAGTTTTGTCTCATTCAGTGCTCGTGCCACCTTTTTGCTCCTTGTTACTCC
Organism: Zanthoxylum bungeanum; assembly: GCA_019454045.1. Lineage (NCBI taxonomy): Eukaryota > Viridiplantae > Streptophyta > Magnoliopsida > Sapindales > Rutaceae > Zanthoxylum > Zanthoxylum bungeanum. The sequence goes on from SKCR01043189.1 coordinate 5,498, forward strand.
AGTGGTTCCTGCAAAGAAAGAAAGAAAATTATGAGGTCTCGTATGATGCTTGACTTGGAATGGAAATTCCATTCTGTCAAGCTTCTGGTTGATATCTTTAATTTGTACTCCCCAAAACAGCGATGTTTCTCCTGAATGCTCTGGATCTTTATTAAGGTCAGACATTTGCTCCTCCATTTGCTCTGTTTCTTGCTCCACCTTCTCTTCACAGATGTATTTTAAAATTTCCATATTCAGCTCTTTATTTGTCATCTGTGAAATACATGTTTCAAAATTGTCAACCTGAGGATAAAAAGAAATGTCAGATTTTAAGTCTTCATCCTCTAATATGACTGGAATGGATGGTTCAGATAGATCTTCTTCAAACATCATGGTAAAGCATGCTCCAAGATCTTCATTTTGAGGATTGAAAGTTTGATCCTCCGTTGTTAGAGCAGTTGGTACAAAAAGATCAGCTTCATCTTCGTCAGAATCCGAATAATAAAAGTCAAATTGAGACTTTGCTGGTTCGGGCTCCTAAACTGATACCTCTGGTTGTTGATACTGCTCAGCCTCCTCCTCTGTTAAGGTGTCATTGTAGATCTCTGGGTACTCGAAAGCTTTGTCAGTTTCATCTGGTAATTCTTCTTGAGGTATGAAGTTCTGGTTTTCTGTTAATTGTCTGATCTGATATGTCATTCTCTGTATGGATTCTGTTTGACTCTAAACACTTTCGAGTTGATTCTGGAATGTTTCAAGCATTGTATCCAACTTTTCATCTCATTTCTTGAACACATCTTTGAGCATGTCAATCATCTGATCTTCTTCTGATTGTTGATGAAGATCATTGTAGAATGGTGGTGGATAAGATGAAAAATGTGGTTCTGTGAAATGTGATGGCTCATCATACCATGAAGGATCTTGATAACTCTGCCACCCTGGATGATAGTTGTAATCGCAATAATCTCTAGGGTGGTTACCATTACATATGTAACATCTCCCTGTTGCGTTTTGTTTAGCAAATGTGGTATTGCTTGGTTCTGGCATCCAGTGATAATTGTTGGGCTGGACAACAGGCCTCAGAAAACTGGACTGTTGCTCCCAAATTTGGGGTGTATTTTCTAGTAAAGCTCGTGATCTCTCAATCTCCCAATAATGTTCCATTTTTTCAATCACCTGAAAATACAATAAAGAAATAAAAATTACAGATAAAGAAAATTAGATACAAGTAAATTAGATAGCTTCAAAATTAATAACTCAAAAAAAAATAAGTCCCCGGCAACGGCGCCAAAAACTTGACCGGTGCAAACACACGCGTATAACGCAAGCGCACGTATCGTTCAAGTAGTATAAAAATATCGATCCCACGAGGACTTAATTCCTACTGTTGTTATTAATTGTTGAATCTATTTATTTACAAATATCTAATTAAAGGGAGAAGAGAATGATTGTTTGATTGGTTGAATGTGATTGTGGTTTTGCTAAATAAATAAATAAATAAAAAGACAAAAGAAAATACTAAGGAAAATAACAAAAGACACAAAGATCTAGGGTTGTGAATCATTCTAATATCTTTTAAAAGATGAAGTGATTATTTTATGTTTGTGTAATAAATCGGTTTACTAACCTGGAACACGAAATTATACGAAAGCCTCTGTCGATGGTCAGACGCAAATACCCAGTTTAACCCAATTGAACCATATGTCTATGTCAACCAATTATCTGGATTCATTAATTTTGAGTTCCAATTATGGCTACCCCCACCCGACAGGTATATGTCTATCCTGTAAGGAAATCTATTAAAGGGTTATCTATCCTCAAGGAAGATCGTGGGCTATTAAGTCTAAGGCTGAAACCTAAAATCCCTATGTCTAGTTCATTTTAGATTTACCACATCAATCTTATTGGTGATCAGACAACAAGAAGCATTAAGCTTAAGACTTAATAAGTAAACCTTTAAATTACCCAAACTATAAAATAACCCGTTATAAACCGATGATATTAGAATTCATCACAACCCCAGATAACTAACACATAACTAGGGCGAGTAAAAACTTAAATAAAATAAAAGACATAAAGTAAAATGCTGAAAAGTAAATTGCTGAAAAGTAAATGACGGGAAGTAAATGCTGAAATTAAATACTGAAAATTAAATACTGAAAAGTAAATGCTGAAAGTAAATTGCTGAAAAGTAAATGCTGAAAGTAAATTGCTGAAAAGTAAATGCTGAAAGTAAATTACTGAAAAGAAAATAAAGTAAAAGTACAATAAAAGAAAATGTTGAGGTAAAATGATTCACTTTTATTACTTCTATTTTAGATATCTTCCTTAATATAATATATTAACTTTGCATGATAATTACCAACCAGCCATATAGGCGGTATCCAGATTAAGTCAAATTAATAATTAATTACCAACCGACCAATCAGGCGGTATCCAGTTTAGTCAGGTTAAAACCAATTTAAATAATTACCAACCGACCAATATGGCGGTATCCTCGTTAAGTCAGATTTTAACTAGTTTATATATTATAATTAAGGGAGATTAATCTAAATATTAGTAATAAAAGTTTTACCTTTTACCCCAGCAAAGGGGAGTTACCTCCTCATTACTGAAAAGTAAAAAACTGAAAATTAAAGAAAGAAAAGTATTGTGCGTAAAAGTAAATTGCGGAAAGTAAAAACTGAAAAGTAAATAAAAGAAAGTGCGAAAGCGGAAATTAATTACTAAAAGCTATAAATAAACAAACAAGATACAATCTTCTTAGTATTCTTAAGGAATTCCTTAGAAGAAAGTATGAATTTTACAAATGAAATGGCTTGGTATTCATAGGCAAAATTTTACCTCCATCAAATCATCTACCAAATCAATTATTAATTGCTCCACTAATTGCTCCACTAATTGCTCACCAAATCCATTATTAATTGCTCCACTAATCTCTTATCATGTTTGGTGATGATTTGATAATTTTTATTATTTATTTATTAATTTATTTTTTGCTTTGAAAATGATTGAAAGTGACTTTAATAATTACACACTACACACTTCTGGATGGTTCATAAATTTCGGTCATGAAATCTTCAGAATTAGAAAATATTTGCTTTTTCAAAGTTGTATATCTTTGAGTATTCTTTAATTTGGCACTTGAATCAGCTGAATCCAATATCTGAGTAAAAAGATATGCCCAAAATAAGACAGATGCGCAAAACTGGAATTTCCAAAACTGCACTTCGTCAAAACGCCCTTTCAAGTTTCCAATCTCCAAAATTAAAATATCAAGTCCAATAATTGCCCTTATTTGACCCATATTTCATCCTAAATGATTTCATTGAGACCCGATATTATTTTATCTGCAAAATAAACTAAAACACATCAAAACGTTCATCAAACCCGAGAAACTAAATAAAATATTAAGTTAAAGGAACGGTAAATATTGATATATTTTCCGCTCATCATATTAACTCTCATTTTCCTCCTTTTTATGATTATTTGGGGTCAATTTCAATTCGGGAGGGTGTGATTCATGTTGTGAAGAAGCTATTTCTGGTAAGACTGTGTCTAGCATGTATGTATATTGGCACTCATCATCACCTTGTGGTTGTTTTTCAACATGAAAAATATTTATTTCCAGTGTCATATTCCCAAATGCCAACTTCATGAGACCGTTCCTGCAATTAATAAGGGAATTAGTTGTAGCAAGAAAATGTCTACCTAATATTAGTGGAATTTTTGACTCAGTGTCAACCACAGATTGGGTATCTAAAATCAGAAAATCAACAGGGTAGTAGAATTTATCAATTTGAAGTAACACATCCTCAACTACTCCCCGTGGTGTTCTGATAGAGCGGTCAAATAACTGTAAAACTATAGATATCGATTTAATCTCTCCAAGCCCTAACTGCATATAAATAGACTATGACATAAGATTAACACTAGCACCTAAATCTAATAAAGCTTGACCGAACTCATATGTGCCAATGTGACAAGTAATGGTATGACACCCTGGATCTTTATATTTTGGTGGAGTCCTCTGTTCAATTACTACACTAGCCTGCTCTGTCAAGAATGCAGTCTTCTTCCCATGATGTTTTCTCTTTATGGTGCGTAGATCCTTTAAAACCTTCTCATAAGTGGGAACTTATTTTATCACATGTAACAGTGGAAGGTTAATCCTTACTTACTTTAGATATTCTAGGATCTCACCATTTGGGTCTGTAGCTCTTGCTATGGGCCTAAGTGCTTGAAGAAAGGGCACTCTAACTGGGAAATACGTCTCTTGATCTGCCTAAGGGGTATTTTCATTACTATCCTTACTAGCTCATGCAGTATTGGAAGTGTCCTGCAAGCCTACCTCCTTACCACTCCTAATGATTATGGCATTAACACCTCTTACATTGGATACCTCATGATCAGCCTGTGCCATGTGTTGCCCTTGTGGATTTGGTTGAGCCTGAGATGAGAATTTTCCTTGTTATTGCACACTCAGGGCATTCATCAACTTAGAGACTTGACTCTTAATCTCCTCATTGTCTTCAACTACCTGAGCTATCAGTGACTCAAACCTTTGATTGGTTTTGCTCTAGGCCTCTACAAATGCTTGCACAGTATCCTCCAAGGAATTCCTAGGAACGACATATGTATGATGTTGGGGGTCACTGTAACCTTTGGTTTGTGGTGTCTGGATAGGCTGATAAGACTCTTATTTCCAACTAAGATTAGGATGGTTCCGCCAACTAGGATTATAGGTATCTGAATAAGGTGTGTATGGCTTCTTGTATATCCCTAAAGTGTTACAGTGTTCCTCATATGTGCCCCTCATCTCACCATATACCGGGCACTCTTGGGCTAGATGGTCAGTTCCTTTACACACAAAACATACCCCTTGAGGTTCTAAATGGGCTACTGCATGAATAGTCTGGCTATCCTTAGCTTTTAAGGCTCATAACTGTCTAGTTGATAACTCAACTTATGCCTTAAGATTATTATCTTCCCTAAAGTGGTATATGCATCTGCTATAAGAAGTGGGGTGCGTCCTATCAGTGCTATCAATGGCATTAGGTCCAGTCCAAGTGTGAGATTTCTTAGCTAAGTCATTTAAGTACTCTAACGCCTCATCAGGGTCCTCTCGGATGAACTCATCATTGCATATTGTCTCCACGAATTGAAACTCTCTATAGGTTAAACTGTCATAAAAATAGCTCACTAAGCGCCAAATCTTATATCCATGGTGAGAACAACTAGCTAACATCTCATTAAACCTCTCCCAAGTCTTATAAAGAGTTTCACTGTCTTTCTGAGGGAAGGTAGAGATTTGTCTTTTCAAGGCATTCGTCTTATGGTGCGGGAAGTATTTGTTAAAGAATGCCTATGTCATCTCGCTCCATGATCCTATTGACCTAGGTCTTATGGAATACAACCAGTTTTTAGCTATATCCTTAAGGGCAAAGGGGAAGAACTTAAGTCTAATTGTGTCTGTAGTTCCGAACCGGTCATGGAAAATCACTACAACCTCTTCAAACTCTCTAATGTACACATAAGGGTTCTCGTTCTCCAAACCATGGAAGGTTGGGAGATATTGTATCATCCCAGGTTTAAAATCTATATGTGGTGCATTATGAGGAAACATGATGCGTGATGGTGTAGTTGTGCGAGTGGGGTGGAGGTACTCTTCAAGAGTCCTAATAGGTGGTCTCTGATATTCACTCATAGTATATGCGCTAGACGTAGAGGGTGTGGCAAAGAGATTGTCAAACAAACTCTCTGAGTCTGAATTTTCCTCTTCAGTCCTAACAAATCTACCAAACATATCCCTACGTCTAGACATGCAATTTAAACACAAATAAAAAGAGAAACAAAAAATAAAAGAATAATTAAAAAGAATAAACTAAAAATAATTAATTAAAAAGAAATAAAAAAAAGGAAAGTTAAAACTGAAATAAAATAAAAATAAAAAGTAAAATAGAACGAAGTTACCGCTTTGCTGTTGACTAAGCAAACATGCTCATTTTGCTTGTAAACCGTCTCCCCAGCAACGACGCCAAATTTTGATTATGTCCAAAAAGTACTTGCGGTTATCTCAATATAGTCGGGGTGCCGATTCCTCAGAAAGATGGTTACAAGGACAAATTTACTTAAACAAAAATATTTAGCAGTAACTTAATGAAAAGATAGTGATTGATTTGGTAATTAAAGTGAAGATAAATAGAAAAACATAAAAGATTTCAATATAGAGAGGCAACAAAGCATCATGAATGCCTCTTATATCAAATTCATATGTTCAGTTGTTAATTCCTTTTATTACTCAATAGAAGGTTTCACATCCCAAACCAACAATCGGAAGATATTCAATTCTAAACATGTCAAATTCTAAGTTAATTGATGAATTATTTTCTCTATGTTAACAACACACAAAGTTATCGTTATGAGCTATCTAACGTCGACAATATACCCTCAGGCAATACTACAGCATAAGAAGCATGACTGGATCACAACTGAGTTCGCAAATCACACATAGAAGAAGCATGACTGGATCTATATGAGAGTTGACAAAACACAGTTTCTAGATTCAGAAATCGTAAAATGATAGAGAATAACAACCATCAATTTTATTAAACGTTAAAAAGGTACTTTAGGAATCAACAACATAAATATAAGAAATCAAATACAATAGTTCATCCTTAGCTTTGCCTAGGAGATTAGTTCTCAATGGAAGAAAGAGATGTAGCCTTGATAGATCAGAGAGGCGTCATGGTTTCCTTAAAGTTCTTCATTCTTATGTTTGTGGCTCTTTGTTGTTTGTTTCTATCTTATTTCTCTATATTTTTCTCTTCGTTTTTCCTCTCTTTAGGGTTTGGACGAAGTTGGGTTTATATAGAAATGTCTCAGAGTCATAGTGCGTAGAAAAGACGTCGAACTCATGGTTTTAGGGTCTTCTGGGGCGCCGCGGTGCCAGAACTTGGGTGTTGCGACGCCCAACCTGCGGGAGTCTTGTATGGGAGTGTGCAGGCACCGCGGCGCCAAGAAGTTGGGAGCCGCGGTGTCAGTGAGTTTCTTCATTGGTTCACGCATCATGTGCTTCTGATGCTCCCGCGCGCGTCTGATGCTTCCGCAAGGTCCTAAAACACGCGTAATTGCTCCATTCTTCATGTTCCATTGCTCCCTAATTAAAAAGTAAAAAATAAACATAATTAAGATTAAAACATATGATAAACAAGCTGAGTTAACAGTGTTCTAATTACACTTTTGTACACTGATCAGAAATATATATGGAACAACCGGAGGGTTTTGTGTCCAACCAAGACTTAGATATGGTTTGTAAGTTTAAGAAGCCCATTTATGGACTTAAACAAGCTTCACGGAGTTGGAATCTTCGATTCGATGAGGTTATTAGATTGTCTGGTTTCCTCAAGAATACAAAAGAATCATGTGTGTATAAAAAGGTCAGTGGGAGTATGGTGGTGTTTTTGGTACTTTATATGGATGACATCCTAATCATTGGGAATGATATTGAGATGATGCAGGGCATGAAAGCTTATCTCTGTAAAAACTTCTCTATGAAATATCTAGGTGAAACTTCTTATATCTTGGGCATAAAACTCTATAGAGATAGAAAGAAGAAGCTTATTGGATTGTCTCAGTCTACGTACACAGATAAGATCTTGAAAAGGTATAATTTCAACAATTATAAGATAATTAACATACCTTTCCGACATGGTATACATCTTTTGAAGAAAATATGTTCGTAAACTAAATATGAGAAGATTAGAATGTCAAATCTACCTTATGCATCATGTTTGGGTAGCATTATATATGCCATGTTGTGTGCGCGACTTGATATTAGTCACTCGGTTAGTGTAACCAGTAGATATCAATCGAATCCGGGTAACGACCATTGGATGGCCTTTCAACATATCCTGAAGTGTCTTAAGGATACTAAGGATAAGTTTTTGATTTATGGAGAAGGAGAATTGCAAGTTAATGGGTATACGAATTTAGATTTCCAATCGGATCTAGATGATAGAAAGTCTACATCGGGGTTCGTATTCACCTTTAACGGTGCTACAGTTAGTTGGAAAAGTTCCAAATAGGGATCGATAGCTGATTCCACCACTGAGGTGGAATATATTACGGCATCTGATGCTAGAAAAGAAGCTATTTGGATTAGAAACTTTGTCAAATAAATGAGAGTTGTCCCAAGCATTGAGAATCTGATTCCTTTACACTTTGATAATACTGGAGCTGTTGCGCAAGCAAAGAAACCCATGGCATATTAAAAGTCGAAGCATGTGGAACGAAAGTACCATATAATTCGAGAGATCGTGTCATATGGAGACATTATCGTATGCAAGATACGGAGTGAGGAAAACGTAGCAGATCCGCTTACCAAGGGTATTCCTCCTAAGTTATTTGATAAGCATGCAGAGGCGATGAATATGAGATACTATCGGTTATGGTACTAGAGTAAGTGGGATAAATTATTGGAGTTGGTACTCGGTGTACCATTTTCTCATGTATTTTCCTGTAAATACTTGTATGAATAATATTTTGTTATCAATAAAATATACAATTTCGTCGATATATTATCTTTTAAATGGTAAAGACATACAAGACCTATGAATGATTAAGTTATAACGTAATTGTATAAGCGTCGCAATTGACATTGAGAAGTATTATAATAGTATCATTCTTAAACTGTTCTTGGTCAAAGTTTACATTCTTGGTCCGTAAGTAAATCCGGGAGATCGGTACGTGTTGTATATCAGAATATTGGATTTCGGTGGTTTATCTCGGTGAGCAACGAGTCTATGGAGACTCGTATAGACATGTAGGTGTTCATAGGGGATGAGCACTGAATGACTCACGAAAGATTCCTAATAGTTGGTATGCTTGAGTCAATAAGAATCTTCTCGAGTTGAGTAGCATAGTGGTCCTTTGACTTGAGATACCCCGATGGATATATGAGTTATCCTTCACACTTTGATGGCAGTCACGTCTTTGACCTTTTTACATTAGACCTCCGCATGTTCGTTGGGTATGGATTGATGCTCATGATATCCGGTGATGTATCTAGAGAGGATCCGTCAGTCCTGGATACAGGATTTAGGTGTCCACTTCATGAGATTGCGATTTATCAAATCCATGACCATGGTACACTCGGAAATAAATTCTAAGTGTTATTGAGAAATCGCGAATCTATACGTCGACGAGATTATACCTTATGAGATTTGACGATTATATCTATGTCTCTGGTATTTATCTGGATACCTATGATGGAAGGATTATACGTACGCGAAGATCTCAACTTGTATGGTTCAGCGAGAATAAATGTGGTAGTCATAATTTATAAGTGGGTAAATTATGGACACGGGATTTGATTCCGTGATGGATATACTTGAACTTAGAGAGTCTCACATAATCAAAAATATTCGTAGAGTACTATGACGACTTATAATGAATAATATTGATTATTCGGAAATCATTTAACGGTTAAACGAAAATTACACATGGGGAGACATTCGGTAATTTCCTAAATTAATGTGTATATGTATTAGATACATAATTATATTAGATATGCATTAATTAATTATCAAATGAATTATGGAACATATGTTAACTATGGATGTATTTTATCATTTAGTGTAAATGTAGAAATTCATTATATGTTTAATTAATTGATTAAAATGTTAATTAATTAATTCTTTGAATAAATATATTTTAAATATATATAAGTATATGTCTTTTTAGAAAATATCATATGTTATATATCTAATGGTGAAATGTGGCTTTTTCTTTTATGAGTGGGATTAGATATTTTTTACTTTTGAATTTATTTTTAAAAATTAAAAAAATATTTTCTCCCATTTTTTAAGGCCATTTTCGACCATCCCAAGTATAAAAAGGGGAAATGTTCATTTTCTCCAAAATTAGAAACAAGAGAGACCAAATAGTGAACCCTAAGAAAGAGAAAATTTGGTGGAATCAAAATCAAAATTTAACCTTAAAGATTTGGATTAATCCTTTAGCTAGGAAATTGTTTCTTTTGCTTTGTTGAGAATACATGAGATGTATATTTGATTTTATTTTCTCTTGAACTTGGGTTTTGCTTGTCGGATGCTTGTTGGGATGAATGCATGCATGTGTGATGAAACTTTGAGCTTAATAATGGTTATTAGAGTTCAATTTTCTCTAGGAAATTTAAGTCGCCATTCTAAAGTTTCTATGCCACTTTATGGAATCCTAGAATTTTTCTTGAGTATTTTTGAATGTGGTGAGACTTTAAAAATGTTGGAAAGATTGTTCTAATGCTAGATTGAAAGTCAATTTGGTAAAATTTGATTAATTGAAATTTCTAGGTTTATGCCTAATACCAAATTGGGGCTTTTCATTATCTGAAATAAATTAAGTATATAAGAATTATACTAATCATTTTAGTAATGTTTTGAAAACACTTAAATGTGATTTTTGAGACTTTTGGACTAAAATGAGAAAATTGCAAAAGTTTGATTTGTGAATGGGGTATTTTCGGCAATGGGGTATTTTAGACATTTCTAAATTTGATTTGTGAGTCAATATTAAAATAAATAATTTATTTTAATAATCTAAAGAAAAAATTTTGAAATTCGAAAAATCCGATTTTTCACCTTCCGCTGCGATTCCCGGCAAAATTGTAAATATGTTAACAGTTATATATATAGATTTGAATTTATTTGTCGTCCCATGTTTTGATGTATAACTAGAGCTTAAATTTATGTGTAATATATGATAAGAGAGGTCTTAATTAGAGACCTTCTAGCCCTAGGATATGACATTTCACACCTAAGCAAATAATTATTATCAACTTTTAATCCCAAATTATGGGTAAGATTGATAAAAGAACACAAATATTTCCACTTATTTCAAAAGGAAAAGGTGTGCATGTCTCGAACCAAAAAGACAAAAATTCTTTCATGTGGAGTGCCAATATGTGGTAGCATCCATGAAGTTTCGTGAATGATGAAAATATGAAATGATTGTAATTCGAAATCATTATCCTTTCAATGATAAGATAATAGATAGCCCCACGAAAATATTCTATTTTTTCCATTATCATTTCATTTGCTAATATAATTAAGAGTCAAGGCTTAGTTTGAGATGCCTTTTTAAATACAGTTTCATATAGTAGAGTTTTTATAAGTAGAGATTTTAATTAAAAAAAAAAAAAAATTGTTGGGTTGTTAATAGAAATTTTTATTAGAAATTATAAAAGTATTTTAGTGGAAAAGTTTTTTAAAGTGATGTTATGAAAAGAATAAAATATTTTTATGAAATAAAATAATGGTATTCTAAACAATTTAATTCATTAAAAAATATTTATAACGGTTAGTTACAAAAACCCAAATTTTAAACTTTTCTTTGTAGAATTAAAATAATTTTTTTACCCTAAAATTTTAACTTAAATTAAACAAAATTTAGAAAAGAGTTTTTTTGAAATTGAAAAATCACTTTTGACTATGAAGAAAGTCATAACAACATTCACTAAGAGGACATTTTTGCTATTATCTAAACCATTTAAAACAGTCTAAAATTATACTGTTTTAGGAAACTTATTAAAATGTTTATAAGATCTTACAAGGATTTTCTTTGTTTAATGTTGTCTCCGCTGTTGCAACTATTAGGTTTGACCATCAATTGGTTTTTGTTTGAACGTGCCACAGCTAGCGGAAGAAATGTTTTAGATTTCCTATCAACAGACAGTTTTACAGGCAAGAGAGAAATCATGTGAAGAAAATATGCTTAAAAGATTTAATGTATACGGTTGTTTTTCGTTTCAGAGGCGATTTGGGAAAATCGATTTCTCGAACAAAACCTCCCTCAAGTAGTGATTTTATTTGGTTTGTTGGGAACCAAAGCAAACTTGGCAGACAAACAAAAAATCACACATATAAGAACAAAAGATTTAACGTGGTTCGGTGGAATGCATCCAACATACGTCCACGGATACAAAAGAAGTAAAATCTTTTATTAGGAGCTCGGGTCAGACCGACCTGCTATTTCTCTCTCGCTTAAACTTTTTTCTCTCTTTTACAAGTTACAAGAATACCCAGAATCAAAATAATCAACCCCTTACAATGAGTTCTCAACCCCTTTTATATAGTGCGCCTAAACCCACCTTTTTGCCAACTCGTGATGTCAGCCACGTTACCAAGTTATCACGCGTAGGCTCTCTTTCCCAGCCACCCTGCAAATTGTAGCTTCGCCGCCTGACATAGCTACTCTCTGCCCTCTGAACCTCATTAACTCACCCTCTTTTGGTACATGCTATACGCTCTGCCCATGTGCCAGCCTGGATTCCAACCACTCCTACGCGGTTGCGTGTGTCAGTGGATGAGCCTGAAGCTCTACTCCGTCCCATCAGCCGTTGGGATGCTCAAACTTCAGTTTAGGGTTTGTATCATCCGTCTAAGAGCATAATGCTGTTGGACAATTATGACCCATAGCGTCACTATTTGTACAGATCATTGTGTTGTTGTACAAATTAACTATGTGACAAAGGAGACTGCCCTCTTATCATTTGTGATTAGATCACCTAGATGTATAAATGATGAGAGGTCCATATGATTTGTTCCTGAACTGAGAATGATATGAGACAGTATCAGTCCACGAAAGATAAATCATTAAATATCCCTAGTCAGAGTATTATCGAGATTGGACATCGATAAATACGTAAAAGACTAGTATTACACTTGTGCTCGTTGTGAGGGCATAACAGCATAGTTCTCATATATTTGGGTATAGGATACTCATGCAAATGTAATAGGAGGTTGTGTTTACCGATGGTACGGGAAACAGCTTCGCTATGGATTAGACCCCTCGGAATTCCATTGGTAGTATGACTATGTGTCTATGGAAGTCCGAAATCAGGGTAGGTGTATTTGGTCTTAACCTGAGACTTGCACCGCTAATACTTGCGACAATCAATATACTTTGGTTGAGGTCGTCCAGGGCTTTAACAGGTTCTGTGTACGCCAATACTGGGTATATTGAGAATCGTAGTGTGTTGGGTGTGATGTCAAGACGGAAGTGTCACTCCAGTCATATGGAGATGATGGTCACGAAGGATACGGTACTGGTTCTATTAAGTATTGCAGTCATCGGGATAATATGACTAGGTCATAGTTATCCGATATAGAGACTAGTTACCAGACATCCGACATGTGCTTCGTACAGGGCAGACACAATTCCATCCCCAGGCCTAGCACGTGATCATCCGATACTGGATCGAAATACGCAATACCACGTATACTACGCCTGATATAGATATTTTATTCCTGTAAGCATGTTTCTGGAGAATTGGATAGGCATGGCGCTTTGCTAGAAGCCAACCTTGTCTTTTGAATCGGTGTAAACGTAGTACGAGGTACTTACGTGTTCGGATAGTCAGATGACCCGATTTACTGCCAACATATCCGGAGATCTCATGGGTCGCTCCCCGAAGATTCACCGATGACGTATGACTCGCACTTTAATTAATCTGGGATTAATTTAATGAGAGAGAAAATTAATCTGGGATTAATTGCGAAGATATTTTATCTGGGATAAAATATCAATTAAAGAGAGAGAACGATTAATTTGGAATTAATCGGTAAAATAATATATTTGATATATTATACGAAATTGGATATCGACGCGGAATTAAAATTAGATTTTAATTCGGGCGAACGAATTAATTCGTTAGCAACGTGAATAGTGATTTCGCTAGGCGTAATCATTTAATTACGATGAAACGGAAAATTCGTTAATTTGGAATTAGCGAACCCGAGCCCGGGATTATTTGTGAGCGCATTCACATTTCGAATTCGAGTGCGGCACGCAAGTCAAATCAAACGTCAAATCATTAGTCACATCAAGCGTCAAATCACATGTCACTTTGAGTGATGTGACATTTGAGAGATTGATGTGAGTTGATTTGAGATGATGGCAAGGCATTTAATGCTTGCTTTTGGAAATTAAAAAAAGTGGTATATGTTTTATTAATTTTGGAAATTATAAAACCTAATACAATTTTTTCATTTCCCACTCATTCTCTCTCTTCCATTTTCGGTATTAGGCTTTTGGAGCCAAAACTCTATTCTATTTCCTCTCTTCTTCTTCACGTTTCTTCACTGGTTTTGTAGCAAAACCGTGAGTCCAAGAGGAGAAAGACTTGATTTTGTTGCAAGATCAAGGTGCTAGCACACTCTATGAAGCATACCAAGGTGTTATGGCAGTGAGTTCGTGAGCTTGGAATCACCTTGTGAAGCTTGGAGCTTGGAGCTTTAATGGAGGACACCCATGGTCGTTTCTTGGAGGAGGAAGACAAGCCACTGCCGAGCAGTCCACCATTTGCGCAGCCCACTGCCGAGCTAGGAGAAGACAGTGCGTTTTTTATCTTCAGAGCATCCAACCGATCAATGTGAGTTTTTTCTGCACCTCCCTTGATGTGTCTTCATATTGTTTCATGCTTAATCTATGATCTTGGGACTTGATTGAAACCCAACAAATGCTGCAACTCTGATATAAATCCTCGGGTCGGTACATCAAGTCAAGTGACGTCCTTCCTCGCATCTGCTACCATGTCGGGTTGGCAAAGATGCCTTCACTTCCCTCACTTTCCCTTTTCAGTTTCTGAACATTCTTGATAAGTGTTTGAAGGCTTATGGGCTCGATCAGGGGCATCTGACTTGTATCTTCTAGTGATCACCCTCCTCGAGTGTATGTGAGCGTGCCTCGACTAGTTCTCCCCGGGTCTCATTCTCAGTGTTACAAAACCAAAATTGACATCCTCGAGTCTGTCTTCAAATGTAATCGAATCTGATCGACTGGTTGGGCCAGATGCCTCTGGGCCTGGCCCTCATCTTTGCAAAGATCTTGTGCCCCCATCTTGGTGAGTAAAATCCCCTTAATATCCTTCTTCATTTTTTGAATATTCTCGGGTCCAAAAATCACCATCAATATATGTCCCCTAGTTCTCGGTATCAATGAGTTGGTGAGTTGATACCGGGAACTACAATGGTTGTGTGGATTTCCCCCTAGTCCTCGGGTCTGGGTCTTGTTACCAATCAAACCGCACCCTCCTCGGGTCAGGAGAGCATTCGTATGGTAAAAATATTATGCCTTGGTGACAATTGCTTCATTAATTGCCTCTCTATGGCTCTTAAGCCGTCATTTGGAAGTTGTTTTGCCATCATTGCCTTCTTTAAATGCCAGTCACATCATTATAGGGCTTCCCCCGCTTCGTCTCCCCGAGATGCCACGTGTCGTGCATCCTTGGCTTGTGCGCCAAAACTGAGTACAATTGGATCCCAACTGAGCCGTCGCCATCTGAATCCAACTGGGTGAGATACTCATCACACGTGTCGCTAATCCTACCCTTCATCTTCAATCGAACAGTCAGAATCAAATCAAGTTCCATATTTATAGGCCACTATACTCCATTCCACTTTTTTAACACTTCGTCTTCTCCGAAGAAACTGCAACAAAGCTCTTCTGCTCTTTATGACCTCGAGGCTTCAACTTTATTTCCAGCTTATCAGCATCTCCATCCATTTGAACAAGTAAGCTTTTTACTGACTCATTTTCTTTTCGCGCATGTCTTGATTTTAATAATGTTGGTAGTTTGCATGTTTTGAATGCATGTGTTTATGTTGGGTTCTACTATAGTCCCAAGATCGATTTAAGCATTTAAAACATGTGAATACAACAAAGAAGTAAGGCGGATCATACTTACATTGATCGACTTTGCGATGCGAGGAACAATAAAAATGTCTTCAAGCTTTTCTTCCATTGATGCTCACGGCAAGCTCCTCTTTTGTGCTCCATTTGTGTTCTTCAAGCTCCAAGCTTTAAGATGAGATTTCATGCTCAAGGGTTAGTTTCACTATCACCTTTGGATGACCCCTTGGATGTGCTAGCATCTTGGAAAATTTGCCACAAATCTTCCTATACTTTTTGCTAACTCACGGCTTTGAGAGAAATTTTGAGAGACAAAATTGGCCCAATGCCGAATGAGGGAGAGAGAGAGAGGAGAGTGTTGTGTTGTGTATATTGGTTTCAAAAACCTAAAATCAAAACTAATACAATATCCTTCACTTATTTTGGTATTTGTTTTTCCAAAAAAAACAAAAGGCAAAAAGGAGGGAAAATTGCATTGAATGCATTCAACAACTCATATCACTATTCCCATCAATCAATGATGACAAGCATCACTTCACTAAAAGTGATATAACTTCCATCACTTGATTGACTAGTGATTTGACGCTTGATGAGACTTGAGGACCGCACTTGAATTCGAAATGCGAGTGGGCCCGCAAACACTCCCGGGCTCGGGTTCGCTAATTCCGAATTAATGAATTTTCTGTTGCGACGTAATTAAATCAATTAATTAAATAATTGTGCCTAGTAAAATTACTATTCACGTCGCTAACGAATTAATTTTAAATTAACTCGTTCGCCCAATTAAAATCTAATTTTAATTCCGCGTCGAAATCTAATTTCGTATAATATATCGAATATATTATTTTATCGATTAATTCCAAATTAATCGTTTCTCTCTTTAAATAATATTTTATCCCAGATAAAATATCTCCGTAATTAATCCCAGATTAATTTTCTCTCTCTACTAATTAATCCTAGATTAATAAAGTGCGAGTCATATGTCATCGGTGAATCTTCGGGAAGCGACCCATGAGATCCCCGGATATGTTGGCAGTAAATTCGGTCGTCGGACTATCCGAACACGTACGTACCTAGTACTACATTTTTTACCGATTTACAAGACATGGTTGGCTTCTAGCAAAGCACCGTGCCTACCCAATTCTCCCAAAATATTCTTAAAGGAATATGTAATCTTTATCAGGCGTAGTATACGTAGTATTGTGAATTTCGATCCAGCATCGGATGTCACGTGCTAGGCCTGGGGCTGGAATTGTGTCTGCCCCGTATGAAGCACATATCGGATCTCTGGTAACTAGTCTCTATAATCGGATAAACATGACCTAGTCATAATATCCCGATGATAGCAGCATAAAAGAGCACCAGTTCCGTATCCTATGTGATCATCATCTCCACTATGACTGGAGTGATACTTCCATCTCGACATCACACCCAATACACTACGATTCTCAATATACCCAGAAGAGGCGTACACAGAACCTGTTAAAGCCCTGGACGACCAAAACCAAAGTATATTGATTTTCGCAAGTATTAGCGGTGCAAGTCTCAGGTTGAGACCATAACATCTACCCTGATTCGGACTTCCATAGACACATAGTCATACTACCAATGGAATTCCGAGGGGTCTATCCGGAGCGAAGCTATTTCCGTACCATCGGTTAACACAACCTCCTATTACACTTGCATGAGTATCCAATACCCAAATATATGAGAACTATGTCGTTATGCTCCCACAACGTGCACAAGTGTAATACTAGTCTTTAGTATTATCGATGTCCAATCTCGATAATACTCGACTATGGATATTTTAATGATTAAACCTTCGTGGATTGATACTGTCTCATATCATCTCAATCCGGAACTAATCACATGGACTTTTATCATTTATATATCTTAGTAATCTAATTACAAATGATAAAAGAGCAATTTCCTTTGTCACATAGTTAATTTGTACAAAACACCATGATCTGTACAAATAGTGATGTTATGGGTCATAATTGTCCAACAATCTCCCACTTGGCCTATAGCCAATCACTCAAGTGTCCTACACCCGAACTATGTACGGTTCGCTCAAACTTCTGCTGAGAAAATACTTTCGTCAGCGGATTTGCAGTGTTATCATCTGATGCGATTTATTCGATCATCACATCGCCACGATGTATGATCCGAAAGAATCAGATGAATAGTTTAAGTATATATCTGGATCTTTGATGAGACCATTAATTCTTTAGTCTGTGTGTAGCCTAACTCAGCTGCTAACAGAATTACTCCTAATCTGATTCTGATTAGGATATATCAATCAAAAGGCTTCTATTGCTGCCTCAGCTGCAGCAATATTTCGCTTTTGTTGTTTATTCGGTAACAGTATCTTGCTTGGAAGATTTTCAGCTCACTGTTCCGTTATTCAAACTGTATAAGTACCTTTATTACGACTTATAGTCGTTTTTATCGGTTAGGAAACTTGCAGCAGTGAACCCAGTCACTTCAAGTTCTCTTCTCCATAGTATAAGACAGCATCCTTAGTTCGTCTAAGATACTTAGGAATGTTCTTAACATCAATCCAGTGACTATCACTGGATTGGCCTGATTGTGACTCCATATTCTCAAAGCATATGAGACACCAGGTCGCATACATATATTTCAATGTACGAGTTCTCGGAGAGTGCCAACAACTTTTAGATCTATCCCAGTAGATCTTCATTCCTAGAATAAAGGTTGTCTCTCCCAAGAATTCTACATAGAATTTTCATGAAAGCCAAGCTTTCACCGATTATTATGGGAATGTCATTTCCAAGAAATGATATATCATCATTATAGGACATTCACTGTCAGTGCGCTCCCACTAACCTCCTATATACACAAGAATAATATTCGTTTTGAATTAAATCATATACCATTATGATTACATCAAAATGATAATTCCAAGAACGCAATGCTTGCTTCAATCCATCAGTGGATTAAATTAACTTGCAAACCTTGTTTGCTCGTTTTGGTACGAAAAAAGCGTCAGGATGTTGTAAACAGCCTCCAAAAGATTTCTGTTAAGGAAAGCGATTTTGCATTCAGCTGCCATATTTCATGAATGAAACATGCAGCATTAGCAAGCATTGTCCGAATGGATTTAACCATGGCAACAAGTAAAAGATTCGTCGTAATCGACACAATGTTGATAGTGATACCTTTTCACTACAAGCCAGCTTCGTACGTTGGTATATTGTCTTCCATGTATGTCTTCATTGAAGACTCATATAGTACCAATAGGCACAATGCCTTCTAGTACAACAACTAGTGTCCAAACTTAGTTGGTATACATGGAATCCATTTAGGACATCATGGCACTTTTCCATAATAGGGATTTGATACCTTGTATCACTTCCTCATACGTAGTCAGTTCGTATTCCTCAATAAGATTGACATCTTCACGAGGTGAGATCAAAAACCCGTACCTCCCAGGTTGTTTTCTGACTCTCTTCGACTTACGCGGTTCTTGTGTATTCGAAGATTATTGGTGTAGTTTCATCCTTGATGAAATTTATGTTTCATTAAGGACTCGGTGCCTGGAACAGTATTACTTCGATTTTCATCGAGTTTTACTTTCCTCCACTTACCACTGCATATAGGTATTCCTCTTAGGAAAACCGCATGGCGAGCAACAATTACATTGTTCTCTTGTGAGATGTATAAGTACTATACTTTGGTTTCCCTAGGATAACCACAACTTAGGCACTTATCCGATTTGGGTTCTAGTTTGGTATCATCCAAAAATATGCCTAGCATTCCCAAATCTTCAGGAATGAGAAAACCATGTTTCTTTCCTGTTCATATCTAATATGAAGTCTGTCAAACATATTTTCATGGAACCTTATTCAAAATAATTATTGCACTATTTAATGTGTATCCCTAGAAAGAAAATGGTAGCTCAGAGCGACTCATGATTAACCTTACAATGTCCAACAAGGTTCGGTTTCTCAGTTCGGACACACTGTTTAATTGAGGTATTCCGGGAAGAGTCCATCATGAAAGAATATTATACTCTTTCATATATTCGAGAAACATATTGCTTAAGTAGTTTCCATCATGGTCTAATCATGATGTTTAATACTTTAGCCGATCTGTGTCTACTTCGTGTCGAAACTCTTTGATATTATCAAAAGTTTCCGATTCGTGTTTCAAAAGAAAACACATAACCATAAAGCGATGCCACATCCGTAAAGGTTCGAAGTATTCATATCCACCTCTAGCCTAGCTAGATGGGCCCACTTACGTCACTATGAACGAGGGCTAACAAATCGGTGGTATTGCACTTTTACCAAGTAAAAAGTATTTCAGACACTTTGCCTAATAAACTAGATTCGTAGACATTATTTGAATAGAATCAAATCTGTCCTAGTATCCACTCTTCGAAAGTGTGGATATACGAGTCTTGTTTAATGTGTCCCAGACAACAATGCCACAAATAAGTCTCATCTGATTAAATCAGTTTGAGCTATTTGTTTGTCATGTTATATGTTTGAGATTCATTTATATTCAAAATATAAATACTGTTATTCACATTTAATGTGTTTATCTCAATATCATCTTTATAAAATAAAACACTTTAGTGTTCTAGAATATAAAGGTATATCCGCAACGGATTACACTCTGATATAGAGATAATGTTTCTAGTCAAACTAGTTACATTTTAACAGTTTCCTAATTTAAGTACACACCCAAAGGGTAGTTCCTAAACTTAGGATTCTACGGTTTAAAACAGCGACTCTCGTCCCGTTTCGACTCGTAGGTCGATCTCAACTGAAGTCAGTATCCTACTAATCAGCAGATTCTGCACATCAGTACATATTTATGTACCACACTCAGTATCTAAAATCCAATTTTAATACTAGTAGCGAACATGTTTATGACAAACATACTTGAAGCGGAGCCTTGCCCGTCTTCAATTCCTTCATGTCTGCCTTGTCCATACGGCAGTCACGCTTCCAGTGACCCCGTTTGCCACAGTTTAGGCAGAAATTTGGGATATGTCCTATGTCTTCCCAGAAGATTATAATGATTTTGCCTTTGCCCCTTTTCCACACCCCAGAAGCCTTTGGCCAAGCCTTGGCCTTCTGGGATGTCGAAGTAAGATGCGTCTTGCGCTTCTTGCCCTATTGCAAAATCTGGCTTTGTCTCCTTGAGTATAGCTATTAACTCTCCAAGAGTTTTCTATTCAATTTGTACTTCTAAGATCTAAGGATAGATCTATGAAGATCCTTCAATTTCAATATCATACTATAAGGATCTAATCCTTAGTTCTGACTAAGAAATTAAGGAGTCTTTGCGGCAAGCATAACAGATTAAGCACTAAAGTTATCATCACATGAATATTCAAAATATCATGTTCTACTATTTGCTCAACTCCGGGCTTAGGCTCGAGACGTCACTCTATCAAATAAAGTAACTTCTCGGTCCCCAGGACTATCCTGAGATTTTATTCCCAATCTGAAAATTAAAGCCGTTTAAAAAACATTTTCTCCCGGGATTATGTTTCTAAACGCTAATCTTTCAATTTATCTTGATTCCAATAGTCTAACTATCAAATCAACGATTTTAGGTACTATTTATTTATGATTACTATAGTCTAACTATATAATCAACTATAATTTAATTGTTTAAATTCAAATATATTGATTACTATAATCCAATTATATAATCAACTATAAATGAAGTAGTTTGAATACAGTCCAACTGTTTAATTAAAACAACGATATTAGTCCAACTAAATATTAATGTAACGACGAAAAAATTGAAATGAGCGCGTATTGGCAAGTAACTAAACGAATATTGCAAATTTAATACTTGCCTCCCACTATTTTTCGGCGAGCCTCTAACCCTCTTGGAGGAGTACTCGGGAAACCTTGTTTCCTAGTGGGCTAGGATCCCGTTAAATAACACACAATCTTGACTTTGGCCAACAAATTGTATGATAATTAACTAGGTAGATCTCTAAGATCAATTGGATCACATCCAATTCCTAGATCCAGTAGGTGGACATCCAAGTCCGAAACATATATCTTATATATGCCAATATATCCAATATATTCCCTAACATTTTTCCTCTGAATCAACTAAGCCTTGGCTTTGGCACAACAAACTTAATGATCCCAGTTAAGCGGAACCCATTGACCTTGGAAAGCTTCGTAATCGATGTCGATGGACAAGAAGTGATCTTGACTTTGGCCAACAAATCACAACTTGGACAAGACATCGATATGGAACAAAGCTTTCATGATTCAAACACATCCGCGACAGACAAAGGTCTTGACTTTGGCCAACAAACCAATGCCAATCTTGGATCTTGAGTAAGAATCACTCAATGGAAGGAAAAAAGTGGTTAATATGTTGTGAGGTTTTTTCGCGTAATTGGCAACCAATTAATTATCTTTGTTAGGTCTCATCATCATACACCCTAAACATGCATTCTAAAAACATAATAAGGCGCGTATAAATAAAATAATAATGATATGCGGATGGATACTTAACACATTTTGTTCCTAGAACAAATCTCTCCATTTCCTCTCTCCCGAAGCACAATATTACTTCTACCCAATTACATAACACTTCTAAAGAAACCTCATTTACATTGAGGGGAATAGGTGAGAAGAGAAATACAAAGAGTCAAGAGGTAATAGGCTGGACACGCAGGTCCAATTTAATAAATTCTAAATTTATTACAACAATTTCCAAAATTACCTCACCCATCTAATATCCATCTGATATACATTATTCATACATCGCATCCATGTATTCACACAAAGCATGTTATCAATCAATCTAATCCAATTAATTAATCTGAAATTAATGACCATCCAATGTTCAAACAACGATTTGATTTTGCGCGAGTCCGACTCGTTTTACGAATAAGTACTCAAAGTACGAATTCTTGAATTATATTAAACTACAATATTAAATCAATTTAATTTGTATTTAATACTAATTCTAAATTAAATAATTACACTTTTTAATGTGCCTTTACGACTTAGATTCCAAATCTAATCATTACGGGTCTCAAAGCCTAATTAACATCCAATGTCAATTTAATTAAAGTCCAATGGGCTTTCAATTAATTTCTTAAGGCATGGACTTTGGTCAATATGGGTCAAACCCAAATACCAAATCATATTTAAGGAATCACCCTTATTTAAGAAACCAATTTAGGCCCATTAGGCCCAATTAAAATTAAAGGTCCATTTAGTTATATTTGGACTTTATGGATATGGTTTTGGGCCCAATTGGATCCAACCAATTAACCTAAACCATATTTGGCCCAACCAAGCCCATTAAGCCCAAATACAACTTTACAAGCCCAATTCCAAAATAGGCCCAATTAATTAAATCACAAAATTCCAAATTTCACAATAAATTAATCTAAGTGTATAGCCATAATTAATTAACCAAATTAACATTTCCAAAATACCAATTTACTTAATTAATCATGCTAATTATCAAAAACATGTCCAACACAATTGAATCAAAAATCATATCATTTTTCATGCTTCAACTCACAGCAATTTAGGGTTTCATGTTCAATTTCGATTTCAATCCAATTGAATCCTAAATCAACATTTCCCAAGTCTTTCAAACTCATCCAATGATCAAAAAAACAAAATCACCATGACATTATGGTAAGCTCACATTCGGCCAAGCCAAAATTTTGGGGAAAATTCATCCAATTTAATCATCAATTGACCATGCATAACACTATGTTATCATCATTCAAGCATATTCAAACAATCAATTTCATCCAAACATGCTCAAATCAATTTTACCCAATTTTAACCCTAAATCAATTTCATGCTTAAACAAGGCTCAAGATACCATTGTTGGGTTTTAATATAGTCCCAAGATCGATTTAAGCATTTAAAATAGTGAATACAACAAAGAAGTATGACGAAATCATACTTACATTGATCGGCTTTTGCGATGCGAGGAACAACAAAAATTTCTTCAAGCTTTTCTTCCATTGATGCTCACGGCAAAGCTCCTCTTTTGTGCTCCATTTGTGTTCTTCAAGCTCCGAGCTTTAAGATGAGATTTCATGCTCAAGGGTTTGTTTCCCTATCACCTTTGGATGACTCCTTGGATGTGCTAGCATCTTGGAAAATTTTCCACAAATCTTTGCCGAGGTGAAAAGACTGTACCGCATGCATGCCAACCCGAAGGAGTACAAGGGTTGGTATTATCTCTCTGCTAATGCCGGGATTCCCCATCTCATCACCGATCTCCCGACCACCAATAAAAACTTCAAGGACAAATGGTTCTTCGCCACGGGCCCCTGAGGACAACAACAATCTATCGACGATTAGCTCGTCACTGTCCCCAAAACCTTCTCTGACCGAGGTAACAACCCGACCTATGATTCCTTCTGATTTAATATTTAACAATTCCCCAATTTCTAAACCTTCTGCAGCTTGTTAGGGGATCTCCCTAAAGTTAATCACGAAACCCTGACAAGGGTGAGGAAAACGATGGAATTCAGGGCCCATTATAAGGACCTCGTTAATCCTTCTGCTTTGGCCGAATCGGGCCTTATACCGAGCATTCCACCTCCCCAGTCGAGGCAAGCTGGTAGGTTTTAACTAACCCACTACCTTCATGTTTGCTGCATTAGTCGTTCTTCTTACTTTTCCTTTTTATCTGTTCTAACCACCTTTTCTTTTTGTAGGAATGTCCGGCTCCAAAACGCCCCTCCAACGTGCCCATGAGATGTTACAAGCCTCTGAGGGGGGTCTAGCAGCACCCGACCCTGAATGACCACTCTTAACTCGCCAGAAGTCATATGGAAGTCTCCCTATTATGCGGCCGCACCATCCGAGCCGTCTAGTGCCCACAAATAGCAATAATCTCAACCACTTTAGTCCAAAACTCTTGCGCCCCGCCACCATAGCCACGAGCAGTGCCTGAATAATCCAAGCTTTGAATGCTCCACCTTGACTATCCAAAAGACACCATCATTAGATCGGGGGGATGAACCCGATGAGCTTGTAGAGAAGGATCCGAGGAGGAAACCAGTAGCCCAAAAGGGCAAAACCCCAGATGTTTCCCCTCAAGTCGGGAAGGACACCCTATTGCTGGGAGTCGATAGCTTTGTCGATGAGGTGAAAGATAAAGTGGCCTACCTCTTTCCGGCCTATAATCTCATTGCGAAGTCTGTAGAGTTGGAGAAGACCACGAAGTATGAAGATCGCTTGCTTCAGGACCTTGTTTCCATAACGTGCAGGTCTCTCTCAAGGGTAACTGGACTTCTACCTTACAACTTGCTTTTATCTTCTTCTTTGCAAAACTGACCCCATTTTTTCATGTTGCAGATGGCTTATGCCATGGCCACCAACCGTGATCTGTTGACGAGCACTCTCTGAGGGGGTCAGCCATAAAAGCTATTAAGTCGCATGACCGAGTGGGAGAGAGAGCTGTCCCAGTAGTTGGAGGAGGCCCAAGAAGAAATCTGAGGCCTCAAGCAATCCAAGGCCGAGGCCAAGTACGAGGTAACTTCCCTTCATAGGGCTTCAGTAATCACCAGGAAAGAGAGGGACGACACTAGGTCCGAGGTGACCCACAAAGCAGATGAAATCAAGTCTCTGTCATAATGTGTTTCCTCATCTGAGACCAAATTCAGGGAGAAATCAGCTATAGAAGATATGAAGAGGATAGAGGTCGAGGAGTTGGGTCGTTTAAAGGCAGCCAAAGGGGAGGCCAAGATTGAAGGGTTAGAAGAATGTGTTTCAATATTTGAGATGCTTCAACCCGACTTAAACTTGGATGTGATACATCGGCTCGTGAAGTGTGCAAGAGGGAGATAACCGAAGAGGAGGCTTTGCCCAAGTTTCACAAGACTCTGATGCCATCCAAGATCCCGAGCCAGTATCCCCCATGCTTCTTGCCAAAAGGATCACGACCCTTCTCCACCTGCTGTCGTTCCTACCGAGGAAACTTTTGGCCTCTCCATATCATCTGTACCGACTGAAGAGGTCTCTGACCCCTCCCCTTCTATTGCGCCAACCGAAAAGGTTCATGCTCCTACCTGTGATGAGCATGCCTCTGACGATCATGCCCTTCCTCCTATAATTTATGGTCCCCCGCCTTTTCTTTTCTTTCTTTATATTTTTCTTTGCGGTCTTCATGTGGGTGACCCTGATAGGGCCCTCTATAATGACACTTTAAATGAATGAACATTTATTTTTGCATTTGTGTTTGTTTACTTTTACTTACTAAAATGCATACTAAGCAAATAATGTACGCGAGGCAACTTCCTTCAACACTGAACCATTTTCTCCAAATTTAATCCACTCATTCCCCTAAGAGATTGCGCCACCAGCAAACCATGACGCCCGAGCCCCACAAGATTCCACCTTTGGAATACTTTTAACTTAGCAAACTCATCACTTCTTCAAACAATATGGCCTTTCTCTAGCCATCCTCCATACATATTCTTCAAAGTGAAAAGAAGCTTCGGTGGGAACATCCTGAATGGGTTTATGGCGAAAATCCGGTAACGCAGTGGAATACGGGAAAATCAAAATTTTCCGATTTCAAAACTTTTTCTCGGATTAATCAAACAAAACTTATTTATTTAATTATCCAATTATCAAATTCTGAAAAATTACACAAGAGATCAAATTTCTTGGTAATTACCGAATTGCCCTAAAACTTTGTAAATTGATTATTTTAGCCCAAAAAATTATTGAATATAATTTTGGATGATTCTAAATCACTTCTAAAATATTTTCCAACAAATCTAATGCATCAAAATCAGATTCACACAAATCCCAAAAATTTCTCAAATTGTCGTGACTACCCAAAACTTTCAAGTAATTGCATTTTGGTCCCTTTTGTTCAAAACATGCCAAGATCAAATCCAATCAACCCAAAAATTTACATGCATCATATTCATACCATAATACATCACATATATGAAAATCCCCAAATTGGAGTGGGTTATGAACTTAATTGTTCAATTTTACCAAACTATCCATTTTCACCAAATTAACAAAATCCAACACTTTAATCCATTCAATACTTCACCAAAAAATCCTCACCGGTTTGAAATAACTCTAGAACAATTCTAGGTCACCAAGGAGTGGCTTACTAACTCTAGAATGGCAACTTTGATTTTTAAAGAATCAAAAGTAAGCTTTTAAAACCATTTAAAGCTCACTTACATGCATCAATCTTCATACAAGTTCTGAACCAAATAAACACAAACTATAAGAGTAGAAAGATCATCAAATCAACACAAAATGATGCTAAGCATGATAGAAATAATTGTCATGTTCAAGGTTTTGAAGAAATACTTACTAAAATCAAGTTTTTCCAAGTGTTCTTCCTTTTTCCTTCAACCTTTTCTCTCTACTCTTTGTGTGTTTTGTTTTGTGTATTTGAAACTTATGAAACCCTAGAAAATGAAACAAATAAATTATACCCCTCCCATTAGGCCTTGGCCGAATTTGTGGTATAGGAAAATATCATGATATTTTCAATTTGTTTCATTAATTAAAGCTTTATCAACTTGTTTTGTTTCATCATTACAACTTTAATGATTTTCAAATAAGTCAACAAAGGCATCTCAAGCCATTAAACAAAATATCACTACTTAGGATATTTTTATTTTTAATCAATTTAATTATTTAACAATTAAATAATTACATAAATTATTTAAATACAAATATATTAAATATAGTATTATATTTACATTAAATATTCAAATACATATATATTTATGATATAAGTCAAATATCTCAATTTTGACAATTAATTAATGTGTATTTGATAAAATCTATCATTAAATGCAAATACACAAAAATTAAGAAATGACTATTGGGTCCCTTCACATGTGCTTTGCGTTTAACATTTAAACGACTTATAAATAATCAATATTATTTATAATTGTTGCCCTAGTGCTCTACGAGTATATTTCATTAGTGAGACTCTCTAGATTCAGGCATATCCGTCATGAAATCCAATTTTGTGTCTATAATTTACCCACCCGTAAATTTATGACGACCACGGATAAACTCAATGAATCATACAGGTCGAGGTCATGTCATATGTATAATTCCTCCGTCACAGGTATTCGGATATATCCCAGAGATATAGATGTAAACGTCAAATATCTATAGGGACTATCCCGTCAACGTCTCTATAAGCAATCTCAAAAAGAACATTTAGAAACTCATTAGCAATCTCAAAAAGAAAATTTAGAACTGACTTCTAAAATGCACCACGGGCCTATGGTTTTTTTCTGATTGCTAATCATATATGGACTACCTATGCTATGTACACAGAGAAATGACGAATCCTATCTCGATACAAACAGGACACCCTGAGGATCTATCTAACTTAACGAACAGGTGGAGGGTCTGTTCTTAATAGATCGGTGACGTGACTGCCATCTAAGTGTCGAAGATGTCTCATGTGCCCACAGTGCATATCAAGTCTAAGAATCACAAATGCTACTCAACCCGAAAAGATTCTTATTGACGTTGGTGTACCATCCATTAAGAATCTTCGGTGAGTCGTTCAGTGTATATCCGCTATAAACACCTACATGTCTATACGAGTCTCCAAGACTGATGGTTTATTGAGAAACCATTGGAATCATATATTCAGTATACGACATGTACCGGTCTCAACGGGTTTACTTTACTAACCAAGTAGTGTAACCTTTACCAGAAATGTTTGAGAATGACAACGTCATGATACAAACTCAATGTCAGTTGCGACGCTTTTGCAAACAGCATCATGACTAGTCATTCTAAGGTCATTACGTCTTTACCATATTAAAAGATATATTTTATTATAGAAACTGCATATGTATTCATAATAATAATAACGTTTTACAGAAGTATTCTCAAAGAAATACAACCGGGAATCGGCGCTCTGAGCACCAACCCCAACAAAACTCATACTTGCTCTAGTGCCAATAACTATTGTATCTAATACCATCGACTCTGCGTGTTTTATCAACAACTTCGGAGGTATGGCCTTCGTCAGTGGGTCTGCTACATTATCTTCACTCGGTACCTTGCACACGACAATATCCCCTCGTGACATAATCTCTCGAATGATGTGGTACTTTCGTTCCACATGCTTCGACTTCTGATGCGCCCTCGATTCCTTTGCTTGCGCAATGGCTCCAGTATTATCACAGTATAATGGAATCGCATTCTCGATACTGAGACATCTCCCAATTTTGTGATAAAGTTCCTAATCCACACAACCTCTTTTGCAACTTCAGAAGCTGCAATATATTCTGCCTCAGTGGCGGAATCTGTTGTCGATCCCTGTTTGGAACTCTTCCAACAAACTGCACCTCTGTTAAGGGTAAATACAAATCCAGATGTAGACTTTCTATCATCATGATCCGATTAGAAATCAGAATCTGTATACCCATTAACTTGTAGTTCGTTTCCTCCATAAATTATTAACTTATCCTTAGTACCTTTTAGATACTTCAGGATATGTTTAATGGCCATCCAATGGTCATTACCTGGATTGGACTGATATCGACTAGTTACGCTAACAACGAAACTGATATCAGGCCTCGTACATAACATGGCATACATTATGCTACCCAAACATGGAGCATAAGGTTGGTTAGACATTCTAACCTTCTCATCTTCTGTTTGTGGACTCATCTTCTTTGAAAGATGAATCACATGTCTGAATGGTATGTTTGATGTCTTATAGTTACCAAAATTATACTGTTCCAAGATCTTATCTATGTACGTTGATTGGGATAACCAAATCATCCTCATTTGTCTATCTCTACAGAGTTTTATCCCTAAAACATAGGAAGCTTCTCCCAGGTCCTTCATAGAGAAATTCTTACAAAGGTACACTTTGACGCTTTGTAACATACCTAAATCATTCCCAATTATTATGATGTCATTAACATATAGGACTAAAAATACGACCATGCTCCCACTGGCCTTCTGATACACACATGATTCTTCTGAATTCTTGAGAAAACCAGACAATCTAATAATCTCATCGAATCAAAGATTCCAACTTCGTGAAGCTTGTTTAAGTCCATAAATGGACTTCTTAAGCTTAAATACCATACCCGAGTTTTCACTGGATGTGAAACATTCCAGCTGTTCCATATAGATTTCTTCATCAAGAAATCCATTTAGAAAAGTCATTTTGACATCCATTTGCAAATCGTATATTCATGATATGCAGCTATAGAAGCAAAATCCTAATAGACTTAAGCATGGCTACTGGTGAAAAGATTCATCGTAGTCGACGCCAGGTCGCTGCGTGTAACCTTTTGCTACCAATCGGGCCTTGTAAGTTTCAACCTTACCATCAGGCCCGCGCTTCCTTTTGTAAAACCATTTACAACCGATAGGAACAATTCCATCGGGAAGCGGAACCAAGTCCCAAACCTGATTTTCATGCATTGAGTCTAACTTGGATTTCATGGCACTTTGCCATTTCATGGAGTCGATGTCCAACATCGATTCTCTAAAGGTGAAAGGATTAGTCTCTTCTACTAAGAGAACATCTATACTATTTTCTTGTATCAAATACAAGCGTTCAGGAGGTATAGATACCATTTCTGACCTACGAAGTGTATCTGTTGAAGGTCCATCATCTACTTGAACTTCAGGTTCCTCCGTTGGTTCATTGTTTTCAGGTTGGACTTTATCAAGTTCAACCTGTCTATGATTACCTCCTTCAGACAAAAATTCTACTTCTAGAAATCTTAAGAAGCGAGCTACGAACACATTTCGATGCTCGGTATCATAGAAAATATATCCCCTCGTATTCGAAGGATATCGACAAACCTAAAATTTTGCCCTCGAGGCGAAAGCTTATCTTGCTGAGTCACCCTGACATAGGTGATGAGTGGTATTTCTATCAATATTTCCCACTCATTTAAACCTAATATTTTATATAGTTTCTTGAGTTTTGTGAATATTTTGATGTGTTTTGTTTTTTTTTGTACATAAATAAAGTTTCAGGATATTCTGGAGGTGATTTGGACCAAAACAGGAAAAATTGGCAAAAGGGCATTTCGGTAATTTTATCACGTCGCGACGCGCAAGCCTTTGGCGTCGCGACGCCTAACGTGCACCAGAGCTACTAACGTGCGCCGAGTCAACGGGTCAGAATTTGAGAAATTTGACTTTGCTAACATGCGCCGTGCCACGTGTCACCATCACAGCCGATCTGCTAACGTGCGTCGTAACACGTATCATCATCCTACCGGTTCTGACAATTACTATTTCCACGTGTGCCACGTGTCGCCACATCATCCCGTCAACGAGTCAACTCTTCCACGCGTCTTGCCATGTCATCATCCACGTCAGTAGGTCAACCGAGTCAGCATGCCACGTCATCATCAGCCAATCACAGCATGACACTGTCGCCACGTGTCGCAATCCTACGGTGCCGACAATTTCTCTCAGCCAGCCGCCTTGCCACGTCAGCGCCATGTCAACATCAATTATTGAGTTGTCAGCCGCCTCGCCACGTGTCGCCTTATCTTCTTATCCGAATCGCCACGTGTCAAGCCGTCATTGTGCCACGTCTCACTGTTCTCCAGCGTACCGATGCGCAAGACCCTGGCGTCGCGACGTTGGAACCCCACCGAGGCCTATAAATTCAGCTCGAGATTTCAGATTTTGTTGTACCATTTTCTCCTCATTTCTTTGATGTAAATAGGGAGTTCTTCTCTCTCTAAGTTTCTTTTAATTTTTAGCTTTTAGTTTTGTAATAATTTTAATTACTTTTTTTATAATAATAGTAATTTACTTTCTTTATTTTTACAGTTTTTACTATTCACCATGAGGAGGTAACTTCCCCAGCTAGGGTGAAAGGTAATTATTTTACTATTGCTATTTAGATTAATCTCCCTTAAATATAATATATTCACTATTTAAAATTTGACTTAAAAAGGATACCGCTATATTGGTCGGTTGGTAATTTAAATTTTAATCTGGTTTAAACCTGACTAATCAAGGATACCGTCAGATTGGTCGGTTGGTAATTTAATTTTGGTTCCGCCTTTATGGCTGGTTTATGGACAAATATTACCGCCTTAATGGCTGGTTGGACTTAATTTGACTTAATCAGGATACCGCCAGATTGGTCGGTTGGTAATATTATCACAAGTTTATATATTATTTTATGGGAGATATCTAAATTAGTAGTAGTAAAAGTAATTCATTTTACCTTAGCATTTTATTTTATTGTAATTTACTTTTCATTATTTACTTTACCGCATTTTTACTTCAAGTCTTTTATTTTCAAGTTTTTACCAGCCCTAGTTATGTGTTGTAACTAAATTAGTTATCTGGGGTTGTGATGACTTTTAATATCACCGGTTTATAACGGGTTAGATTATAGTTTGCGTAATATAAAGATCTATTTATTGAGTCTTAATCTTAATGCTTTTTAATTAACTGGCCATTAATGAAATTGACTAGGTAAACTTAAAATGAACTAGACATAGGTATTTTAAGTTTAAGAGACTTAGACTCAATAGCCCACGATCTTCCTTGAGGATAGATAACCCTTTAATAGATTTCCTTACATGATAGGAATATACATGTCGGGCGGGGGTAGCCTTAATTGGAACTTAATCTTAATGAATCTAGGTAATTTGGTTGACATAGACATATGGTTCAATTGGATTATACTAGGTATTTGTAATTGACCATCGAAGAGGCTTTTACATAATTTAGTGTTCCAGGTTAATAAATCAATATATTACCCAACTTTAAGATAACCACTTCATCTTTAAAATTTATTAAAAGAAACACAACCCTAGATAGTTTTTAATATTGAATTTTCTTAAAACCTACTTTCGAACAATTTTATTTACTTGTTTTTAAATTTAGAATCGTCACCATTTCAAATCAATCAAACAACCTGTTAGATACTAGTAATCATTTGACCTCATAAAATTAATAGATTGATATTAAGTCCTCGTGGGATCGATATTTTTATACTACTTGAACGATACGTACGCTTGCGTTATACGTGTGTGTTTACGCTGGTCAAGTTTTTGGCGCCGTTGCCGGGGACTTATTTATCATTCACTATTAGTTTTAAGGTTAGATACCTTTACTTGTATCTAATTTCTTTTTACTTATTATTTTGTTTTCTTGTGTTTCAGGTTCTCAGAAAATTCATGAGACGAACCAGAAGTTTTGAACTTCGACCGCTTGACCCGGAAATTGAAAGAACCATCAGACAGTTGAGAAGGGAAAGGCGAGAAGGCCAAGAAGCTTTAGTCAACATGGAACCTGAACCTTTGGAAGTTGCACCACCAATTCCCATTCGAGACAGAACCATTCTGGTGGTTGACAGACTCATTTCTTGCATTGTACTTCCTCCATTACCAGAAAATGTAGGTGACATCAAAACATGCATTCAGATGATTCAGCAGTCAGTTCAGTTTGGGGGGAATGCAACTGAAGATCCTAATGCCCACATCAGCAACTTCCTGGAAGTTTTCGGCATTTTCAATTACAACCGAGAAGCTGAAGAAGCAATGAGATTGCGTGTTTTCCCATACTCCTTAAGGACAGAGCTAAAGCCTACCTACATTCACTACCAGCAGGTTCCATCACAACTTGGAACACTTTAGCCACCAAATTTCTTGCAAAGTACTTTCCACCAGCCAGAACCGGAAAGCTGAGGAATGAAATCACATCCTTTGTACAACAAGATTCAGAAACTCTCTACGAAGCTGGGAAAGGAAAGTACAAAGATTTACTCCGGAAATGTCCTCACCATGAGATTCCAAAATGGCTTCAAGTCCAAACATTCTATAATGGACTTTCTGGAATAATGAGAACCACAATCGATGCTGCTGCTGGAGGAGCTTTAATGGCGAAAGGAGAAGATCAAGCCTGGGAACTAATCGAAGAGAAATAGCCAACAACAATTCCTTGTGGCCAACAGAAATGAGCATGATCCAAAGAATCGCAGGAATTTATGAAAGTGGAGCCAATACAGCAGTCAGTGCCAAGCTAGATCAGATATGCAAATTCATGGAGACTCTTACCACTGGATCCACAAGTTCACCATATGGAGGAGCACCAGAACTAAACCAACTTGAAGAGACGGTGAATTATGTCAACAATTTCAATAGACAGGGGAACAATCCATATTCCAACACTTACAACCCATGGTGGAGGAATCATCCTAATTTTTCATGGAAAAAATTCAGGGCAAAAGAACTATCCACCACCTGGATTTCAGCAACAGAACAAAAGCCAGAAATTTGAAAAAGAACCAGAAATGAAAGAATGGATTGCAGAGATGTTCAAAAAGCAACAAGCAGCATATGATGCTATATTTCAAGCCAATCTACTTCTATCAAAGCACTGGAGAATCAAATCGGACA
The DNA here is from genome assembly GCA_019454045.1 of Zanthoxylum bungeanum. Taxonomy (NCBI): domain Eukaryota; kingdom Viridiplantae; phylum Streptophyta; class Magnoliopsida; order Sapindales; family Rutaceae; genus Zanthoxylum; species Zanthoxylum bungeanum. The sequence continues at coordinate 39,564 of SKCR01043189.1, forward strand.
ACTGGCCAATGCTCAGAGTTACAGACCACCAGGAAATCTTCCCAGCAATACAGAACCAAATCCAAGGAACCGAGGGAATGAGCAATGTCAAGCCATCACCTTGAAAAGTGGTACTGAAATCAACAAAGATGTTGGAATCAAGGCAGCCATTGAAGATGTTCCAAAAGAAGCAGAACAACAGATGGAGGAAAAAGAAGCAAAGGAAAAAGAACCAGAAAGAATCATTCCACCTCCACTTTTTCCTCAGCGTCTTCAGAAAAACAAATTGGACAAGCAGTTTGCTCGATTCCTGGAGGTGTTCAAAAAGCTTCACATCAACATCCCATTTGCAGAAGCCTTGGAGAAATGCCCAGTTATGTCAAATTCATGAAAGACATTCTTTCACGAAAAGGAGATTGGGAGACTACGAAACAGTAGCATTAACGGAAGAATGCAGTGCCATTATTCAGAGGAAACTTCCCCCAAAGTTGAAAGATCCTGGCAGTTTCACAGTTCCATGCACCATTGGAGAACATTATATCGGTAAAGCTTTATGTGATTTAGGAGCCAGTGTTAACTTGATGCCTTTTTCTATTTACAAGGAAACTGGATTGGAGAAGCAATGCCTACCTCAATTTCATTGCAACTTGCTGACCGAACACTCGCATTTCCAAGAGGTGTTGTTGAAGATGTGCTAGTCAAAGTAGATAAACTAATTCTCCCAGCAGATTTCATCATCCTTGACATGGAAGAAGACAAAGAAATACCTATCATTCTTGGGAGACCGTTCTTGGCTACAAGTAAAACTGTGATTGATGTGCAAAAAGGAGAACTGACTATGAAAGTGCAGGACCAAGAAGTGACCTTTAATGTTTTCAAAGCCATGAAATTCCCGAGCGATGAAAAGGAAGAAGAATGCTTCAGAGTTGATGTTGTTGATATATCGTTCAAAATACTGAGCCAACTCCCACAGATACACTTGAAGCTTGCATCACCAACATGACTGACAACGAGCTAGATGCTGAAATCCTGGAATGTATCAACTACCTTGACAAACCATTCCGATTCAAAGCAACACCACCAGTTGAAAGCTTGGAACTGCCAAGGAAAGATCGAATCAAGCCCTCGATTGAAGAACCACCACAGTTGGAGCTGAAGTTACTTCCGAGTCATCTCAGGTATGCATTTCTTGGAAACTCTTCTGAATTACCTGTTATTATTTCTTCTTCACTAATATGGAACATGAAGAAAAGTTACTGAGAGTGTTACGAGAGAACAAGAAAGCCATTGGCTGGACTATAGCAGACATTCGAGGCATTAGTCCATCATTTTGCATGCACAAGATCCTGATGAACGATGAGTACAAACCCACAATGGAACATCAACGGAGACTCAATCCAATCATGAAGGAAGTCGTGAAAGAAAGAAATCATCAAATGGTTGGATGCTGGCATTATTTACCCCATCTCAGACAGCAGTTGGGTAAGTCCTATGCAGTGTGTGCCAGAAGAAAGGAGAAATTACTGTGTTACCAATGAAAAGAACGAGCTAATTCCAACAAGAACGGTGACTGGATGGAGAGTATGCATGGACTACAGAAAGCTGAATAAAGCCACGAGAAATGACCATTTTCCGCTACCATTCATTGACCAGATGTTAGACAGATTGGCGGGACATGAATTCTATTGCTTTCTTGACGGATATTCAGGGTACAATCAGATTGCCATCGCCCCAGAAGATCAGGAGAAAACCACATTTACATGTCTCTGTGGTACTTTTGCTTTCCGCAGGATGCCATTTGGATTATACAATTCCCCCGCTACATTTCAGCGTTGCATGATGGCCATCTTCTCAGACATGCTGGAGCAGAGTATGGAAGTTTTTATGGATGACTTTTCTGTGTTTGGAGATTCTTTTGACCATTGTTTGCAAAATTTGGAACATGTGTTACAAAGGTACGAAGATACAAACCTGGTACTCAAGGGAGAAATGCCACTTCATGGTGCAGGAAGGCATTGTTCTTGGACATCGGATCTCACAAAAGGGGATTGAGGTAGACAAAGCAAAGATAGAAACAATTGAAAAACTACCTCCACCAACATCAGTAAAAGGTATTCGAAGTTTTCTTGGACAAACAGGTTTTTACAGGAGATTTATCAAAGACTTTTCCAAAATTGCAAAACCTCTGTGCAATCTTCT
>SKCR01043190.1:0-51815 GCA_019454045.1 Zanthoxylum bungeanum
TTGGGCTTTTCTTCTAGGAGGGCATGTCCTCTCTAGTTGTCTGGGGATTGCCCATTTGCTCTTGTATAGTTTTGTTTGGTTAATATACTTACTTTATCCCCAAAAAAAAAGAGCATCGTGATGAGCGGAAAATATATCAATATTTACCGCCCCCTTTACTTAATATTTTGTTTAGTTTCTCGGGTTTGATGAACGTTTTGATGTTTTAGTTTATTTTGCAGATAAAATAATATTGGGACTTAATGAATCATTTAGGACGAAATATGGGTCAAATAAGGGCATAAATTGGACTTGACATATTAATTTGGAGATTGGAAACTTGAAAGGGCGTTTTAACGAAGTGCAGTTTTGGAAATTCCGGTTTTGTGCATCTGTCGTACTTTGGACATAACCTTTACTCCGATATCGGATTGAGGTAATTCAAATCCAGATTAAAGAAGACTCAAAGATCTACAGCTTTGAAAGACAAAATAATTTCGAATTCTGAAGATTCCATGCCCGAAATTGATGAACTATCCAGAAGTGTGTTGTGTGTAATTATTAAAGTCACTTTCAATCATTTTCAAAGCAAAAAATAAATTAATAAATAAATAATAAAAATTATCAAATCATCACCAAACATGATAAGAGATTAGTGGAGCAATTAATAATGGATTTGGTGGAGCAATTAGTGGAGCAATTAGTGGAGCAATTAATAATTGATTTGGTGGATGATTTGATGGAGGCAAAATTTTGCCTATAAATACTAAGCTATTTCATTTGTAAAATTCATACTTTCTTCTAAGGAATTCCTTAAGAATACTAAGAAAATTATATCTTGTTTGTTTATTTACAGCTTTCAGTAATTAATTTCCGCTTTCGCACTTTCTTTTCTTTACTTTTCAGTTTTTTACTTCCGCAATTTACTTTTACGTACAATACTTTTCTTTCTTTAATTTTCAGTTTTTTACTTTTCAGTAATGAGGAGGTAACCCCCTTTGCTGGGGTAAAAGGTAAAACTTTTATTACTAATATTTAGATTAATCTCCTTTAATTATAATTATAAACTAGTTAAAACCTGACTTAACGAGGATACCGCTATATTGGTCGGTTGGTAATTATTTAAATTGGTTTTAACCTGACTAAACTGGATACCGCCTGATTGGTCAGTTGGTAATTAATTATTAATTTGACTAAATCTGGATACCGCCTATATGGCTTGTGGTGGTAATTATCATGAAAAGTTAATATATTATATTAAGGGAGATATCTAAAATAGAAGTAATAAAAGTGGATCTTTTTACCTCAGCATTTTCTTTTATTGTACTTTTACTTTATTACTTTTCAGGAATTTACTTTCAGCATTTACTTTTCAGCAATTTACTTTCAGCAATTTACTTTCAGCAATTTACTTCAGCATTTACTTTCAGCATTTACTTTTCAGCAATTTACTTTTAGTAATTTACTTTCAGCATTTACTTTTCAGTAATTTACTTTCAGCATTTACTTTTCAGTATTTAATTTCAGCATTTACTTTCCGTCATTTACTTTTCAGCAATTTACTTTTCAACATTTTTACTTTATGTCTTTTACTTTTAAGTCTTTACTAGCCCTAGTTATGTGTTAGTTATCTGGGGTTGTGATGAATTCTAATATCACGGTTTATAAGGGGTTATTTTATAGTTTAGGTAATTTAAAGGTTTACTTATTAAGTCTAAGCTTAATGCTTCTTGTTGTCTGATCACCAATAAGATTGATGTGGTAAATCTAAAATGAACTAGACATAGGGATTTTAGGTTTCAGCCTTAGACTTAATAGCCCACGATCTTCCTTGAGGATAGATAACCTTTAATAGATTTCCTTACAGGATAGACATATACCTGTCGGGCGGGGGTAGCCATAATTGGAACTTAAACGTAATGAATCCAGATAATTTGGTTGACATAGATATATGGTTCAATTGGTTAAACTGGGTATTTGCGTCTGACCATCGACAGAGGCTTTTGCATAATTTAGTGTTCCAGGTTAGTAAACTGATTTATTACACAAACATAAAATAATCACTTCATCTTTTAAAAGATATTAGAATGATTCACAACCCTAGTTCTTTGTGTCTTTTGTTATTTTCCTTAGTATTTTCCTTGTCTTTTTATTTATTTATTTATTTTGCAAAACTACAATCAACCAAATCAATCAAACAATCATTCTATTCACCCTCAATTAGATATTTGTAAATAAATAGATTCAATAATTATAACAACAGTAGGAATTAAGTCCTCGTGGGATCGATATTTTTATACTACTTGAACGATACGTGCGCTTGCGTTATACATGTGTGTTTACGCCGGTCAAGTTTTTGGCGCCGTTGCCGGGGACTTATTTCCTGAGTTATTAATTTTGAAGTTATCTAATTTACTTTATCTAATTTTCTTTATTTTATTTGTAATTTTTATTTCTTTCTTTTGTTTTCAGGTGATTGAAAAAAAATGGAACATATTGGGAGATTGAAAGATCACGAGCTAGACTATAGAAGAAAGACCCCAAATCTGGAGCAACAATCCGGTTTTCTGAGGCCTGTTGTCCAGCCACCCAACACTATAACTGGATGTCAGAATCAAGCAATTCTACATTTGCTCAACAAAATGAAATGGGGAGATTTGTAATTTTGTGATGGTAACCACCCGAGCGATCAATGTATATACCTTTCAGAATGGCAGAATTATTGGAATCATTCAAGGTACGAAGAGAAAACCATCACATTTTCCATCTTATCCACCATCTACCTTCGATTCCATCAACAATCAGAACCATCAGAGGAAGATCAGTTGATTCACATGCTCAAAGATTGGCTCGAAGAACGGGAAGCTCAATTAGATGCACAAATTCAGAGACAATCAGAATTCATTCAGAGGATGACAGATCAAATGAGACAATTAACAGAAAACCAGAACATCATACCTCAAGAAGCATTTTTAGATGACACTGATGAAGCCTTCGAGTACCCAGAGATCCACAATGACACCTTAACAGAGGAGGAGGCTGAAAAAATGTTGGTTTATTCTAAGGTCCCAAGATCAAACAAGACATGAAAACAATGTGTGAATACATCAACGGAGGTAGCGGAATACTCACATCGATCGGTTGAGTCGATTTGGAGATGAATGAAGTGCAAAAACGTACTGCCTTGCGCACCAAACTGCAACAGTCCACTGTCCCTGCAAAACAGAATTTCGGGTCTCAAAACGAAGCTCCAAACTCCGTCGGATGAGTCCCGCCTCATGGGTGAACCTCCCTACCACCTTCGCAAGACTCGTAGTGTGCTAGCACTTGCGGTTTTCACCATGAAAACCCAACCCTTGCTTCCCTATTGCTCACGTTTTTTGTGATAAAAAACCACTGAGTTTGCCCTTCTATGGGTGTGAGAGAGTGGAGGAGAAAGAGAGAGATCTTGTGTTAAGTTTTTTTAAAGATTTACCAAAAATCAATTTATATTTATGCCATAATGTTTATTAAATAAATAATAAACTTATGACACAATACATGCAATGGCTTAGAGTGTCAAACACTCAAACTCCATGCAATAACATTGAGTGCATTGTACACTATCTACATGCAATGCATTAGAATGACATGTGTCATGTGGCCCCACACGTTTCCAAATGAAAGTGGGCCCACGTGCACTCACGCGTTCAGGTTCGATATTCCGAAATACCGAGCTTACGTCGCGACGTTAATTAAATCGAATAATTGCGGCTAGCGAAATTATTATTTACGTCGCTAACGAATTAATTCTAAATTAACTCGTTTGCCCGAATTAAAATCTAATTTTAATTCCGCGTCGAAATCTAATTCGTTTAATATATCGAATATATTAATTCATCGATTAATTCCAAATTAATCGTTCTCTCTCTTTAGACGACATTTTATCCTGGATAAAATATCTCCGTTATTAATCCTAGATTAATTTTCTCTCTCTCTTCTTATAATCCCAGATTATTCAAGAGTGCGAGTTGTGCGTCATCGGTGGATTATCGGGAAGCGACCCATGAGATCCCCGGATAATCTGGCAGTAAATACGGTCGTCGGAGTATCCAAATCACGTACGTACCAAGTACTACGTTCTACCGATTTACGAGACAAGGTCGACTCCTAGCAAAGCACCAAGTCTTCCCAAGTTTCCGGACATATTCATCAAAGAATATCAAAGATCTGTATCAAGCGTAGTATACAATTGTATTGTGCATATCGGCCCAGTATCGGATTGTCACGTGCTAGGGCTGGGGCTGGATAAGTGTCTGCCCCGTCCGAAACACATATCGGATGTCTGGAAACTAGTCTCTATAATCGGATATTCATGACCTGGTCATAATATCACGATTGGATGCGCATCACTTAAGAGCACTAATACCGTATCCTGCGCGTGACATCATCTCCATTATGACTGGAGTGATACTTCCGTCTCGACATCACATCCAATACACTACGACTCTTGATAGAAGATGAGAAGAACGAGGTGAACACAGAACCAGTTAAGATCCCCCAACCACCAAAACCAAAGTTTACCGATTGTCGTAAGTATTAGCGATGTGAGTCTCAGGTTAAGACTATACACACCTACCTTGATTTCGGCCTCCCATAGACACCTAGTCATAATACCAATGGGATTCCGAAGGGTCTATCCAGAGCGAAGCTGTTTCCCGTACCATCGGTGAAACACGACCTCCTATCGCACTTGCACAAGTATCCAATACTTATATATATGAGAACTATGCTGTTGTGCCCTCACAACGTGCACAAGTGCAATACTAGCCTATTCCGCATTATCGATGTCCAGTCTCGATAATACTACGGCTAGGGATATTTAATGATTAATCCTTCGTGGACTGATACTGTCTCATATCATCTCAATCCATGAACTAATCATAGGGACCTCTCTTCATTTATATATCTAAGGTGATCTAATCACAAAATGACGAGAGTGCAATTTCCTTGTTACATAGTTAATTTGCTACAACAACACAATGATCTGTGCAAATAGTGACGCTATGGGTCATATTATCCAACAATCTCCCACTTGGCACATAGCCTATACTGACGCCAAGCTCAGCCGCTAACAGAACTATATCTAATCTAATTAGATTTATTATCGATCCAAATGGCTTCTATTGCTGCCTCAGCTGCAGCAATAATCCGCATTTGTTGTTTATTCGGCAACAGTTATCTTGCATGGAAGATTTCCAGCTCACTGTCCCGTTATTCAAACTTCATAGTACCACAGTATTTAATTGTTTGGAAACTTGCTGCAGTGATCCCAGTCACTTCAAGTTCTCCTTCTCCATAGTAAAAGATAGCATATTTAGTTCTCAGAGATACTAACAGATGTTCTTAACTTCAATCCAGTGACTATCACTTGGATTGACCTGATTGTGACTCCATATGCTCGAAGCGTATGAGACACCAATACAAGTACATTTTAAATGTACAATTTCCCAGAGAGTGATAACAACTCCAAATCTATCCCAGTAGATCTTTATTCCTTGAATAAAGGTTGTTACTCCCCAGAATTCTACGGAGAATTTCTATGAAAGCCAAGCTTTCGAAAATAGCTTTATGGAATTTCACTATCAGTGCGCTCTCCCACTAACCTCCTTATATACACAAGAATTATTTGTTTTGAGTCAAATCATAAACCATTATGATTATTTCAAAACGACAGTTCCAAGAACCTTATGCTTGCATCAATCCAAACATGGATCGAATAACCCGCAAACCTTGTTTGTCGGTTATACGAAATCGTCAGGATGTTGTAAACATCCTCCAAAAGGTTTCCTTTTCAGGAAAGCGATTTTGATTTGTAACTGACATATTTCATCAATGAAATATACAGTTATCAACAAGCATCTTCAAAATGGATTTACCATGGCAACAGGTAAAAGGTTGAACCGTTATTAACTTATGTTGATAACGATACCTTTTCGTCAAAAGTCTAGCTTTGCACGTTGGTATGTTGCCTTCCATGTATGTCTTCCTTGAAGACGTTTAATGTACCATAGGCACAACGCCTTGTGGTACAACAACTAGTATCCAAACATAGTTGTTATACATGGAATCCATTTCGGACTCATGGCACTTTGCCATAACAGGGAGTCGATACCTCGTATCACTTCCTCGTAACGTAGTCGGATGGTACACCTCCATAAGATTGACATCTTATGAGGTGAGATCAGAAAAACATACCTTAGGTTGTTTTCTGACTCTATCCGATCTACGAAGTTCTTGTGTATTTGAAGATTAATGGTATAGTTTCATCATAGATGAACTATTTGTGTTCCATTAAGGACTTCGTGCTATGAACAGTATTACTCCGATTTTCATCGAGTATCACTATCCTCCCACTGACCACTGCATATCAGTATTCCTCTCAGGAAAACCGCATGTTGAGCAACAATCACATTGTTCTCATGTGGGATTTATAAGTACTATACTTAAGGTTTCCCTTAGGATAACTTATATTGGCACTTATCCAATTTGGGTCTTTAGTTTGGTATCATCCAAACGATATGCCTGGCATACCCAAATTATCAGGAATGAGAAACCTCGTTTCTTCCCTGTTCATATCCTATATGATATCTGTTAAACAGATTTATATGGAACCTTATTCTAAATAAGTTTTGTACTGTTAATACATATCCGGTTGAAGGAGATAGTAGCTCAGAGCAACTCGTGATAAACCTTATTATGTCCAAAAAAATTCAGTTTTAGTTCAGACATACATGTCTAACTGACGTGTCTCGGGAGGAGTCCTCATCTGAAAGAATACCATACTCTTTTATGTACGTATGAAACTTACTGCTTAAGTATTTTCCATTACGGTATTACCGTGGCGGAATAATACTATAGCCGATCTGTTTTTCTACTTCGTGTCGAAACTCTAAAGTTTCCGATCTGTGTTCTTCAAAAGAAACACATAACCACAACGTGATGTCACATCCGTTAAGGTCACGAAATATTCATGTTAACATCTAGCCTAGATAGATATGGGCCCACTTACTTCACCATGAATAGGGCTAACAGATCGGTGGCCATTTTACTATTACCAAGTAAATAGTATTTTAGGTATTTAACCTAATAAACTAGATTCGTAGACCTTATTTGAATAGTCAAATCAGTCCTAGTACCCACTCTCTAAAAGTGTGGATATACGAGTCTTGTTTAATAAACTAGATTCGTATACCTTATTTGAATAGTCAAATCAGTCCTAGTACCCACTCTTCAAAAGTGTGGATATACGAGTCTTGTTTAATTGTGTCCCAGACAACAATGCCACAAATAAGTCTCCATTGATCAAATCAATTTGAGCCTTTTATTTGTCATTTTATATGTTTGAGATTTTTCTTTATATTCAAAATATAAATTCTGTTATTTACATCCAATGTATTTATCTCAGTATCATCTTTATATAATGAAACACTTTAGTGTTCTAGAATATAAAGGTTTTATCCGTATCGGATTAAACCCTGATATAGAGATAATGTCTCTAGTTAAACTAGTTACATTATAACATTTCCTAATTTAAGTACATACCCAAAGGGCAGTTCCTAAACTTAGGTATCTACGGTCGAAACAGCGACTTTCGTCCCATTTCCGATTCGCAGAGAAATCTCGGCTTGAAGCCAGTATCCAGGTCACAGCGGATTCTGAACGTCAATACATATATTTATGTACCACACTAAGTATTTAAAATTCAATTTTAATACTCGTAGTGAACATAACTTTGACAAATATTTTTAAAGTTAGAGCCTCGCCCTATCTTCAATCCTTCGTGTCTTCCATATCCAAATGGTAGTCACTTTGGGATATGTCAATTATCCTTTCAATATTTCACAAACCTTTGGCAAGCCTTGGGTTTTAGAATATCGAAATGATGTGCACCTTGTGCTACATGCCCAATTGCAAACTTTGACTTTTCTCCACTAGAATAGTCAATTAATTCTCCAAGAATTATTAATTGCAATTTTAATACTTTTAAATCTAAAGATAGATTTATTGTAAGTATATTAATTAAGCACTAAAGTCATCATCACATAAATCTTCCAAAGACTTTATGCTCTACTATTTGCTTAATTACGGGCTTAGTCATAATAAGTTATTTTATCAAATAAATTAACCTATTATTAATTCCCAATTGAAAATTAAATCATTTAAAACATTTAATCCAAGGATTATATATTTTAAATATTCAACTTTTCAATTCTTCTTGATTTAATAGTCCAACTATTTAATCAATTTCAATAAGGTACTATTTATTATAATGATTACAATAACCCAATTATTTAATTAACTATAATTTTAATATTGATTACTATAATCCAATTATAAAATCAACTATCACTTTAATTCAATTATATTGATTACTATAATCCAATTATAAAATCAACTATAATTTTATTTCAATTATATTGATTACTATAATCCAATTATAAAATCAACTATAATTTTTAATTCAATTATATTGATTACTATAATCCAATTATAAAATCAACTATAATTTGAATAAGTTTGTATATAGTCTAACTATATATATTTTTAAAACAACATAAAATATTAGTCCAACTAATACTTTTAATTAATATGACGAGTAAAATAAAAATGAGCGTGTTTAGCGAGTATTCGAACGAATGTTGCAAATTCAATACTTGCCTCCCACTATTTTTCGTCGAGCCTCTAACCCTCTGTGGAGTACTCGGGAAACCGCGTTTCCTAGTGGGCTAGGATCCTATTAAATAACACACAACCCTGACTTTGGCCAATAAAAAGCTGTATGCTATTCAACTAGGTAGATCTCTCAGATCAATTGGATCTCGTCCAATTCCTAGATCCGGTTAGGTGGACATCCAAGTCCGAAACATATTACTTATGCCAATGTATCTAATACATTTTCTAACCCTATCCTCCGAATCATCTAGGCCTTGGCTTTGGCCAAAAACAAACCTAATGATTCCAGTTAAGCGGGACCCATTGACGAGGAAAGTTTCGTAATCAATGTCATTGGACAAAAAGTGACCTGACTTTGGCCAATAAAAATCACGATTTGGACAAGACACCGATATGCAACAAAACTCTCATGATTCAAGTACATCCTTGATTGACAAAGGTCTTGACTTTGGTCAAAAACAAACCAATGCCAACTTCGGATCTTGAACAAGAATCATTCAATGGAAGGATATTTGCTTAATATAGATTGGGGATTTTCGCGTGCAAATTGGCTACCAATTTAATTATCTTTGTTAGGTCTCATCATCATACACCCTTAAACATGCATTCTAAATACATAATAAAGCGAGTATGAAATAAAATAATAATGATATGCGGATGGATACTTAACACATTGATCCTAGATCAAATCTCTCCCTTTCTCACTCAAGCTAGCACTTGTACTACTTCTACCCGTTACACTACACTTCTAAAGAAACCTCATATATATAGAGGGGAATAGGTGAGAAGAGAATACAAAGAGAAAGAAGGTGAAAGGCTGTGATAAGGCTGGACACGCAGGTCCAATTTAATAAATCGAATTTATTACAACAATTTCTAAAATTGCCCCCACCGACTACTAATATCCATCCGATATACATATTCATTCAACACAACCACGTATTCACACACATAAGCATGCTATCAATCATTCTAATCAAATTAATTAATCTGATAATTAAGTGATCATCCAATGTTCAAACAACGATTTGATTTTGTTCGAGTCAAACTCGTTTTTGCAAACAAGTACTCAAAGTACGAATTCATGAATTAAATTAAACTACATCATTAAATCAAATTTAACATGTATTTAATACTAATTCATTATTCAATTCCAAATTAAATATTGCACTTTATTTATAAACCTTTACGATTTAAATTCCAAATTCAATCGCGTCGGGACTCAAAGTCCGATTAACGTCCAACGTCAATTTAATTTAAGTCTAATGGGCTTCAATTAATTTCTTTAGGCATGGGCTTCGGCAACCAAAGCCCAATAGTGGAATCACCCAAAATGCCTTAGAAATCAATTTCGGCCCATTAGGCCCAATTAAACATTAAAGGTTCATTAGTCGCAATTGGGCTTTATGGTTAAGGTTTTCGGCCCAATTGGATCCAATCCATTTGGCCTAAACCAAACTTGATAAATCAAGCCCAAAAGGCCCCATTACAACAATTCAAGCCCAAATCCAATTTAAGCCTAAATAATTAAATTACACTAATCCAATTACGCAATTTAATTACCTAAAGTGCATTACATGATTAATCGACTAAATCAATATTTCCGAAACACTAAATTAGTCCAATTAATCACACTTAATTCATTATCACATGTCAAACACACATAATGAAAAATCAAACCCATTTACATGCTTTCATGCTCTCGGCCAAGGAGGGATTTTGTGTCCGATTTGGTTCCGATCCAATCGAACCTACAATCGACATTAAATCACCATCTAATTTGATTTTATACACATCCAATATCACAAAACCAAAAACACCAAGACATTAGGGCAAAGGCACCATTCGGCCAACATATAGAATTTAGGGTTTTTGTTCAATTTAAAATTAAATCCAATTAATCTTAAATTAACATCATCCTACTCCATTACAACTCATCCAATGATTTAATAATGAAAAATCCAAGATCCCAAAATTCAATTAAACATTCGGCCAATGGTGAGAATTTTGGGGAAAATAATTCCAAATCATTTTTCATCAAATTAGTCCAACCAAAATGAATTTAAACATGTTATAAGCATACTCAAACAAACAATTTATTCAAATCATGCTCAAATCACATTTACCCAAATTTTAAACCCTACAAATTTCATGCTTGCAACATTAGCTCATGATGCCATTGTTGGTTTATTCTAAGGTCCCAAGATCAAACAAGACATGAAAACAATGTGTGAATACATCAACGGAGGTAGCGGAATACTCACATCGATCGGTTGAGTCGATTTGGAGACGAATGAAGTGCAAAAACGTACTGCCTTGCGCACCAAACTGCAACAGTCAACTGTCCCTGCAAAACAGGAATTTCGGGTCTCAAAACGAAGCTCCAAACTCCGTCGGATGAGTCCCGCCTCATGGGTGAACCTCCCTACCACCTTCGCAAGACTCGTAGTGTGCTAGCACTTGCGGTTTTCACCATGAAAACCCAACCCTTGCTTCCCTATTGCTCACTTTTTTGTGATAAAACCAGTGAGTTTTGCCCTTCTATGGGCGTGAGAGAGTGGAGAGAAATGAGAGAGATCTTGTGTTAAGTTTTTTTAAAATGATTTACCAAAAATCAATTTATATTTATGCCATAATGTTATTAAATAAATAATAAACTTATGACACAATACATGCAATGGCTTAGAGTGTCAAACACTCAAACTCCATGCAATAACATTGAGTGCATTGTACACTATCTACATGCAATGCATTAGAATGACATGTTGTCATGTGGGCCCCACACGTTTCCAAATGAAAGTGGGCCCACGTGCACTCACGCGTTCAGGTTCGATATTTCCGAAATACCGAGCTTACGTCGCGACGTTAATTAAATCGAATAATTGCGGCTAGCGAAATTATTATTTACGTCGCTAACGAATTAATTCTAAATTAACTCGTTTGCCCGAATTAAAATCTAATTTTAATTCCGCGTCGAAATCTAATTTCGTTTAATATATCGAATATATTAATTCATCGATTAATTCCAAATTAATCGTTCTCTCTCTTTAGACGACATTTTATCCCAGATAAAATATCTCCGTTATTAATCCTAGATTAATTTTCTCTCTCTCTTCTTTATAATCCCAGATTATTCAATAGTGCGAGTTGTGCGTCATCGTGGATTATCGGGAAGCGACTCATGAGATCCCCGGATAATCTGGCAGTAAATACGGTCGTCGGAGTATCCGAATCACGTACGTACCAAGTACTACGTTCTACCGATTACGAGACAAGGTCGACTCCTAGCAAAGCACCAAGTCTTCCCAAGTTCTCCGGACATATTCATCAAAGATATCAAAGATCTGTATCAAGCGTAGTATACAATTGTATTGTGCATATCGGCCCAGTATCGGATTGTCACGTGCTAGGGCTGGGGCTGGATAAGTGTCTGCCCCGTCCGAAACACATATCGGATGTCTGGTAACTAGTCTCTATAATCGGATATTCATGACCTGGTCATAATATCACGATTGGATGCGCATCACTTAAGAGCACTAATACCGTTCCTGCGTGACATCATCTCCATTATGACTGGAGTGATACTTCCGTCTCGACATCACATCCAATACACTACGACTCTCTGATAAACCCAGAAGAGGTGAACACAGAACCAGTTAAGATCCCCCAACCACCAAAACCAAAGTTTACCGATTGTCGTAAGTATTAGCGATGTGAGTCTCAGGTTAAGACTATACACACCTACCTTGATTTCGGCCTCCCATAGACACCTAGTCATAATACCAATGGGATTCCGAAGGGTCTATCCAGAGCGAAGCTGTTTCCCGTACCATCGTGAAAACACGACCTCCTATCGCACTTGCACAAGTATCCAATACTTATATATATGAGAACTATGCTGTTGTGCCCTCACAACGTGCACAAGTGCAATACTAGCCTATTCCGCATTATCGATGTCCAGTCTCGATAATACTACGGCTAGGGATATTTAATGATTAATCCTTCGTGGACTGATACTGTCTCATATCATCTCAATCCAGGAACTAATCATAGGGACCTCTCTCATTTATATATCTAAGGTGATCTAATCACAAAATGACGAGAGTGCAATTTCCTTGTTACATAGTTAATTTGCTACAACAACACAATGATCTGTGCAAATAGTGACGCTATGGGTCATATTATCCAACAAAAAATAGGAGCCCGAACCGGCAAAGTCTCGATTTGATTTTTATTATTCTGATTCTGACGAGGATGAAGCTGATCTATTTGTACCAACTGCACCAACAACGGAGGATCAAACTTTCAATCCTCAAAATGAAGATCTTGGAGACTATTTTGCAATGATGTTTGAAGAAGATCTACCTGAGCCAATCATTTCACCCAGATTAGAGGATGAAGACCTAAAATCTGACATTTCTCTTCATCCTCGGGTTGATAATTTTGAAGCATGCATTTCACAGATGACAGATGAAGAGCTGAATACGGAAATTTTAAAATACATTTGTGAAGAAAAGATGGAGCAAGAAGCAGAGCAAATGGAGGAGCAATTGTCAGACAAAATTGAAGATCCAGTGAATTCAGAAGAAACATCACTATTTTGGGGAGTACAATTCGAAGATATCACCCAAAAGCTTGACAGAATGGAACTTTTATTCAAAGTCAAGCACCATACGAGACCTCCTGATTTTCTTTCTTTCTTTTTAGGAACCACTGAAGCAACAAAGAAAAAAAAGGTGGCACGAGCACTGAATGGGACAAAACTCTTTTTGCCACCTTACCGTTGGAAGAGACCCTTCAAAAGCAACGCTCACGGGATTGTCTTTGATCGGACATCTAAAACGACATTGAAACCTCCTTAACATATGAATTTCAGTCACGTCTGGCTGAAGACGAAAAATTTAGCGCTAGCAGGGAGGCAACCCATGCAATTTGTTGTAATTTCTGTTTTATATTTAGTGTATACATGTTGTAGAATTTTTTACTTTTGTGTGTTATTTTTGTAGGGAAAAGCACAAACGGAGCATTTTTAGACAGAAGGAATGGTGTTTGGAAAAAATGAAAGCTTATTCATTAGCGATGGCTGAGTAAGGAATGGATTCTTGAGACGCATCCTAATGAATTTATACTAAGCGAGTGGCGTATTGCGTACACAATTCTGTTGCCTTAATTATTGCTTTGATTTGCTTTTCTGTTGTAATTATCTTTATTTTCATAGACAGGATCCAGACTTTTTGACCTTTCACGATTCATTTTGTTGTGTAGCTAATAAGCTTCCTCTGGAAGATACTAGTGCTATTATTACTAACCCGTTTCAGGTACTATAAAATCAGCCAGTCATTGCACTTTGGAAGGCATCCTGATTTGAGAAAGAAATACATAAAAAAATGGAAGCCACTTCGAGAAGACGAGTTGAGAACATTTGCGTGTTTTGCGGTAGTAGTGTTGGTGTTAAGCCACAACATAGAAGCAGCACAGGAATTGGGTCGAGTCTTAGCTGTAAGGAATATGCACTTAATATATGGCGGGGGCAATCTTGGACTTATGGGGATCGTTTCAAAGGCTTTACAGGAAGGAGGCAGTCAAGTTTTGGGAATCATTCCAAAACCCTTGGCAGAGGCAAATCTTATTGGATCATCAAACGGAGAGGAACTGATCGTGCCAGGTATGTCTGAACGACTGGTAAAAATGATTAAATGTGCTGATGCTTTTATCGCTTTGCCATGTGGCTTGGGCACATTGGAGGAAATTTTTATAGTGCTATCTTGGGCGAACCTGAACATACACCACAAATCGCTTGGACTGTTTAACGTTGATGGATTTTATGATTTTCTTTGTGTGTTTCTTGATGATGCCCGGAGAAATGGGTTTGTGTCAAAACCTATGAAAGAACTCATTTTCACTGCCAGAACTGCTCCGGATCTAATTGATCAACTCATAGCATATGAACCACAAGTTGATCCTATTCTTTCAAAGATAAATTGGTCCGAGGACGATCGTGGTAAGAGGCGTCGGATTAATCTGGATGTTAACCTTTAATTTCCTGTAGAATTTCAGCAAACCAGGTACTATCTTCTAAACTTTTCTTCTACTGTTTAAGACATTGAGGACAATGTCTCATTTAGGTTTGGGGGAGGGAATTAGTTGATCAGTACCTTGTTTTTATTTTGTATGCTGTTTTTACTTTTAGTCCAAAATTTTTCGAAAAACACAAAAAAAAATTGAAATTTTTTCAAAAATTACAAAAATATTTTACATTTTTGTGTTTTTATTTTGACTAAAAAGGTGAAATTGGTAAGAGATAGCTGAGTAAGCAGTTTCCACTCCTGAGACGTATCTCAAACCTATTTCGAAACAAGTTAATTTTTATTTATTTCCTTTTAAATTATTTAATTTGTAAATTCTCTATAAAACTGACTAAAATGGATCTTCATATGCTCAATTAGCAGATATTATCAACATGCATAATAACATACGGACATGAGCTAAAATTGAAAAGTTTGTAATATTCAGTGCTCTAGTTTAATTGGAGGAAGAATATCAAAAATTGATGGAGTAAAAAAAAAAAATCTAAGATCCTAGTTATTAAGTCTGTAAGGGTGTTTTAACACCTAGTGCCCTAAAACCAACTGGTTTGGGAGTCACTGGCCCAAAGCTCGCTAAATAGATCAAAGATGCTGCAAAAATATATATATATCTGAAGACTGAGTAATTAAGTCCATAGGGGTATCTTAACACCTGGTGCCCTAAAGCCAACTGGTTTGGGAGCCACCGACCCAACACTCGCTACATAGACGAAAGATATTGTATATAAATAAAAAAATATAAAAAAAATCAAAAATCAAAGAAAAAATCAGAAAAATCAGAAAAATTATTCCATTGCTGCAAAAAGATGTGAATTCTGATAAAACTTTAGGACAAAAATATTACTCTCTTATCAACTGTACGTGTGACTGTTGTGGGCAAAAATGAGTTGATTAATATTTTATCGGTTGTACATATGGAGAATGGTAAATATAATCGGAGAATTTACTTATTCAGTAATTTAGAAAGAAATAAAACAACTAGTAACTTGGAGTAGAAGTTTCACCTGATTAGTTACTAACTTCTTTATTCTCTTTTCTCTTGCCTTTTTGCTTTTGTGTGCATTAGTTTTATTATCTTTTTACTTCTGTAAAATGTTTGTGGGTATCATTGCTGTAAACCCTCACGAGACTACAACTCGTCCACTAGGGACACCTAGGGGTTTAAAGGCTTGTTGCATATGCTAAATGCAACCGTGCTCCCTACAAAAGTGGCTTAGTTTAATTTTAATTGTTTCTTGTATTTTATTTTGTTGTTTTGCTCGAGGACAAGCAAAATGTTAGGTTTGGGGGTGTGATGAGCGAAAAATATATCAATATTTACCGCCCCTTTTACTTAATATTTTGTTTAGTTTCTCGGGTTTGATGAACGTTTTGATATGTTTTAGTTTATTTTGCAGATAAAATAATATTGGGACTTAATGAATCATTTAGGACGAAATATGGGTCAAATAAGGGCAAAAATTGGACTTGACATATTAATTTTGGAGATTGGAAACTTGAAAGGGCGTTTTAACGAAGTGCAGTTTTGGAAATTCCAATTTTGTGCATCTGTCGTAATTTGGGCATAACATGTTACTCCGATATTGGATTGAGCTGATTCAAGTTCCAGATTAAAGAAGACTCAATGATCTACAGCTTTGAAAGACAAAATAATTTCGAATTCTGAAGATTTCATGCCTGAAATTGATGAACTATCCAGAAGTGTGTTGTGTGTAATTATTAAAGTCACTTTCAATCATTTTCAAAGCAAAAAATAAATAATAATAAATAAATAATAAAAATTATGAAGTCATCACCAAACATGATAAGAGATTAGTGGAGCAATTAATAATGGATTTGGTGGAGCAATTAGTGGAGCAATTAGTGGAGCAATTAATAATGATTTGGTGGATGATTTGATGGAGGCAAAATTTTACCTATAAATACCAAGCCATTTCATTTGTAAAATTCATACTTTCTTCTAAGGAATTCCTTAAGAATACTAAGAAGATTGTATCTTGTCTGTTTATTTAAAGCTTTCAGTAATTAATTTCCGCTTTCGCACTATCTTTTTACTTTTCAGTTTTTACTTTCCGCAATTTACTTTTACGCACAATACTTTTTTTTCTTTAATTTTCAGTTTTTTTACTTTTCAGTAATGAGGAGGTAACTCCCCTTTGCTGGGGTAAAAGGTAAAACTTTTATTACTAATATTTAGTTAATCTCCCTTAATTTTAATATATAAACTAGTTAAGACTTGACTTAACGAGGATACCGCCATATTGGTCGGTTGGTAATTATTTAAATTGGTTTTAACCTGACTAAACTGGATACCGCTTGATTGGTCGGTTGGTAATTAATTATTAATTTGACTTAATCTGGATACCGCCTATATGGCTGGTTGGTAATTATCATGCAAAGTATACTACCAATGGAATTCCGAGGGGGTCTATCCAGAGCGAAGCTGTTTCCCGTACCATCGGTAAAACACAACCTCCTATTACACTTGCATGAGTATCCTATACCCAAACATATGAGAACTATGTTGTTGTGCCCTCACAACGCGCACAAGTGTAATACTAGTCTTTTACGTATTTATCGATGTCCAATCTCGATAATACTCTGACTGGGGATATTTAATGATTTATCCTTCGTGGACTGATACTGTCTCATATCATTCTCAATCCAGGAAAAAATCATAGGGACCTCCTATCATTTATACATCTAGGTGATCTAATCACAAATGATAAGAGTGCAATCTCA
The DNA here is from genome assembly GCA_019454045.1 of Zanthoxylum bungeanum. Lineage (NCBI taxonomy): Eukaryota > Viridiplantae > Streptophyta > Magnoliopsida > Sapindales > Rutaceae > Zanthoxylum > Zanthoxylum bungeanum. Next base: position 17,523 of record SKCR01043190.1, read on the forward strand.
TTTGTCACATAGTTAATTTGTACAACAACACCATGATCTGTACAAATAGTGACGCTATGGGTCATAATTTTCCAACAGAAATTGATGTTCGGAAGGCTCTGGTTGAGGATTTTGACTTCCAATATTCTAATGGTATGTGGTTAAAAGTTAGGGCCGAATTTGAGTGGGTTCCTGTGAAATGCACCACTTATAAAGTTTTTTGTCATTCGTTGAATTCTTGCTCTAAGAAGGCTCCTAGTAGGGAGGAGAGCAAGCCACCTCAGACCTAGGTTCCTAATACCACCACTTCTTCTACGGTTGCAGCTATTCAGGATGTGGTAGTTAAGGATAGAGAGGGTGCATGTATTTCGGTATCTAGGAAGAAGAGGGATAAGGCTGTAGTTCTGGCTACTCCTGTTAAGCTGAGTGGGGCTGTGATCTCGGGTTATGCCGCTGATAGGGTTCTTGTTCTAGATGAATGCTCTTCCAAGAGTTTGGAATCAATTTTGGTTGTTACTTCTGTGCCAGTTGGTACTTCTAAGGAAGCTGTTGTAGAGGCTGTGGATAAGAGAGAGGAGGTTGAATGCACTCTTAATGCTAAACTGCCTATTAGGGATCTTTCTGAGGTTGGTCTAGCTGAGACTCCGCTTGTTACATATTGTAAATCACTCATTCCTAATGATAACTTGCTAGCTGTTAAGGCCATAGACTATTTGGAGAAAAAGAAGCTGGATCATGGTAACAAGCCTGAGAAGGGCTCGGGTGGTAAAAGGAATTAGAAACGTCAATCCCCGAAAGGGGGCAGACGGCGATGATTTGCTTGGTGGGTGTCTATTTTCTGTCTGGTTTTATGTTTTTTGGTTGTTGGAATATTCGGGGTGTCAATGACCCTGTGAAACAAGCTGAAGTTAGGAGGTTCTTTCGTGAAGAGAAACTTTCTTTGTGTGGTTTAGTTGAAACTAAGGTGAAGGATATTAATTTTGTGACTGTTTCCCGAGCTATAAATCATTCGGGGAAATTTTTTTGCCATCTTGATGTTCTTCTGTTTGGTCGAATTTGGGTGTGTTGGAATCCTAGTGATGTTGATGTGAGCATCATTCGCTCTTTGCCTCAAGCTATACACTGTCGTGTTTCACATGTTTCTTCTCTTTGGAGCTGTGTGGTTTCTGTGGTCTATGGTGAGTGTGATTGTGGGAGGCGTCGGGAACTTTGGGTTGACTTTTATTTTTGGATAAAGTAAGTATGTTAACCAAAAGAAAACAAAACAAGAGCAAAAGGGCATACCCCAGGCAACTAGAGAGGATAGTCCCTCCTAGAAGAAAAGACGAAAGGCTACAAGCAAAATAAGATCAAAAGAAGATGTCATCGGGCAAGTGCCAATAGAGGTGAAGCCATTTTTTGTCATAAGATGGTTTCACCTTCCGTAATAAGCTAGCACGATTCCGAACATAAAAAACAATATCGCTAAGAAGAATAGAAACAGGACAATAAGAGGCCTATCATGGGTACGGGCATTCCTCTCCCTCCAAATATGGTAAACTAACGCAGCAAATGACAGCCGAATAAGAAGATGGAACAAAGAGGTGTCGGAAAACTGACACATCCACTCAATAGTGTGAGGCCAATCATGATAACTCCAATCTAACCCACACATAGCCAGCACAGCCAACCAGACCCTCGAAGAGAAGTAGCACTGGAAGAAAATATGATCAATGTCCTCACTTGAACAACCACAGAGAATACAACGCTAGCAAGTAGAGATACCGAACCTCATCAAACTATCCTGGGTAAAAAGGCCTCCCTGAATAAACATCCAAAGCAAAAAGGAATGGCGATGGATGGCCTTCCGAAACCAAACAACTCGAGACCAACGCATCACGGAACCCACTATCCCCATGGCATTCCAAGCACTATCCACTGAAAATCTCCCTCTACTATCGTCCTCCCAAACCAGCATATCTTCACTCATACTAGAAGGATTAGGAATAAGGGACTGAGCCAAATCAACAAGGGAAGCAGATCTATGTGGGGGCCACCACCAAGAAGAATCAGAGATAATGGAAGCAACTATAGCCATCATATCCAAGCCACAGTCATGAATCCCCTCTTGGAACCCCAGAACATGATGCAGCTGGCTCTGAAGGGTATGAGAGATACCAGATGAGAAAAAATTACTCTTAGCTGGATTAAGGACTAAACCTGATAAACCAGTGAACTGCCAGAGACAATCCTTGATCAAAGAGTCCGAGGAGGCATCCGCTTTACAAAAGATCATAAGGTCATCTGCAAAACAAAGAAGAGTGAGACGGTCCTTAGAACACCGTCCATGGAACTTGAAACCCCGATTAAGAGCCATTTTATGAAGTAAGCCTGATAGAACTTCCAAAGCCAAGTGGTAGTGATTTTGATGCCAAGTGGATGCGACTCTTAGATTTTTCCTTTGGAAAGGTAGTGAGCTTATCTCCTCAGGGGCGAAGGTGGCTTGTGTAAAGTTTGGGGATTAAGAGTTTGGAAACTTGAAATAAAGCGGCCATTATTAAACATTTATGGTTTCTTTGCTTTAGTCAGGTCTCCTCTTGGTCGAACTGGGTTCAGTCTTACCTACTCCGTGGGCATAGCTTTTGGGAGGTGCCGTGTCCTGGAGATTGTTCGTGGAGCTGGCGGAAGATTTTGGAGCCTCGTTTTTTGGCTCGTCGGAGGATGAGGTTTAGGATTGAGAATTTTGAGAAGGCTCTGCCATGGTTTGATAACTGGCATCTGCTGGGTCCGATTGTGGATACTATGGGTGAGAGTGTTATTTATGACTTTGGCTTAGATAGGATGGCTACAGTAGCTACTATTATCTTAGACTCTTCCTGGTGTTGGCCTCCGGCTAGGTCTGTTGCCTTTGTTGAGTTGGCCTGGTCCCTTCCGTCAGGTCCCTCTAACTTGCGGGACGATAAGTTGATTTAGGAGGAAGATGGTAGAGGAAGGTTTTGAATGAGAAGTGCTTGGAATGCTATGCGGTCGAGAGGAGCTTTGATGTATTGGTATCAGGTTGTTTGGTTTCGTAAGGCTGTTCAACGTCATTCATTTATGCTCTGGTTGACTATTCAGGGTGGCCTTTGTACTCAGGATCGTCTGATACGATTCGGTATCTATGTTTGCTCGAGATGTGTCCCATGTGGTTGTTCAGTGGAGGACGTTGATCATATTTTCTTCCAGTGCTCATTCTCTTCGGGATTTTGATGACGGTGTTGGCAATGTGTGGGATAGAGTGGAATTCTTTGGTTCTGGATAGTACGTTCAAATTGCCCGTCTGTTTGGGGGTGAAAAGCTGTGCTAAACTATAGTTGAGTACCCAATGCCTCTTGGAAAAACTTCCAAAACTTTGAATTAAACTGCATTCCTCAATCAGAAACAATCCAAATGGGCACACCATGCAATGAAACAATGTTATCTAGGTAGATCTGGGCATACTGAGATGCCGAAAATGCGGCTCTTACTAGAAGGAAATGTGCCGATTTCGTCAGCCTATCCACAATCACCCAAATCGAGTCAAAACCTTTTTGTGTCCATGGAAGACCCGGAACAAAATCCATGGTGATTTTATCCCACTTCCATTCCGGAATTTCTAACCAATGAAGTGTACCCGTAGGTTTCTGATGCTCCGCTTTCACTTGTTGACGGGTGAGGGACTTGGATACAAATTCTGCCACATCCCTCTTCATTCATTCCCACCAATAGAACTATTTTAAATCTCGATACATTTTTATCGTACCGAGATGCATAGTGTAAGAAGATGCATGAGCCATATCCATAATCTTCTTTCGTAATACCGTGTTTACAACCACCACTATACGGTCATTAAATCGCAACACATTTTGTTCATCGACCTGGAATTCCCTCATATCACCTTGTAGTACATTATCCTTAATATTCTGAACATATGGATCAGTTGTTTGCGCCTCTACAATCTCTTCAATGAGAATTGATTTAACTTGAATTTGTGCCAAGAAAATTCTAGATTCAGAAAGCTGAAGTTCCACTCCACTTTGTAAAACTTATGCAATTCCCGTACTCTCATCCTTTTATCAATCGGCAAATAGGCTAGGCTTCCAACCGATTTCCTGCTCAGCGCATCTGTCACCAAATTCCCTTTACCTGGGTGATACAAAATGGAGCAATCATAATCCTTCAAGAACTCTAACCACCTTCTTTGCCGCAGATTTAAATCTTTCTGATAAAAAATGTACTCCAAACTTTTATGATATGTGTAAACCTCAAACTGTTCATCGTAGAAAAAATGTCTCAGATCTTGAGAGCAAATATTACTGCAGCCATTTCTAAGTCGTGGGTAGGGTAATTTTGCTCATAAGGTTTCAAGTGCCTAGATGCATAGGCAATAACTCTGTCATGCAGCATTAACACGCAACCCAGACCTATTCTGGAGGCATCACAAAACACCACAACCACCACCTTCTCCCTACAGTCTAAAGTGGCGTGATACCGAGATAACCAATCCATTCTCAGGATTACGTCAAAATCAATAATTCCCAACATAATCAAATCAATAGGGTACACATGTTGCCCCAGTACTACCTCATAAGATTTCAGCACATTTGACACTACAATAGCATTTCCCATCGGCATAGACACGGCAAGTGGAGATTCTAACATTTCTAGTTTTCTTCTCAGACTCAATGCAAAGTGAGATGACACAAAAGAATGGGTAGCTCCAGGATCAAATAAGGTTCTAGTACGAAAAGATTCAACTGTCAAAATACATGTCACTACAATATTTGAAGCTTGAGCATCGTGAGGGTTAAAGCAAAAACCCTCGCTTGTCCCTTACCAACTGATGGATGACCTCGCCATCCAGAAGATTGTCCCATGTCTGTCTGTCTCTGCTCTCCATAACCTCAACCTCTAGGAATCTACCCCTGAACATTTCCAGGCACCCCTAATAAATTATGTGAAGGCTGACGTACAAGGTTGGGGTATTCTTAACAAAGTGTCCCATCTGACCACACTGATAGTATGCTCCTGAAACTTTCATGCACTCCATTCGGTGAGGTCGACCACAAATAGAACAAATAGGTACCCCGGATCTAACAATAGAGGCTTGTGTTATAGATTGCGAAGCAATACCCTGAGAATGACCTCTTCCAACATTCCTAGGACCTGAAGTTTCCTGCTGTGACATGCCCTGAGAAAAAGCAAGCCCACCATGCGTTCTACCAATCTCCCGTTGAGAAGCTTTCCTTGTTGCCTCGGACCTTACTTTCTTCTAAACCTCCCTCTCCGCGCGCCTCTCTTGAACCCTTGCCTCAAACCATAATGCTGCATTTAAGGCCTGTGTATAAGTCATATTTGGGGTTATCAAGATAGAGCTAAGTAGGTAATCACGTAACCCATTGACAAATCTCTTTACTTTCATTGCCTCTGTAGCAACCAAGTGAGGAGAAAACCATGATAGCCTGGTAAACGCTATATCATACTTCATTATCGTCATTCGTTCACCCTGACCAACTGTTCAAACTCTCTAGCTCTAACATCCCTTACACTTTCAGGCAAAGGTATAGTTGTAACCGGTCTATTCTGACAATAAGACTGATACCAGGCCTGAGCTAGATCTTACAGTTGAAAACAAACCAACTGGACTGCCCTAACAGGGGTACACCCTAATGCTTGGCAAATCCGATCACACTCTTCTATGAAGCCATTGGGATTAGGGTTAGGCTGAGTTCCAAGAAAAGTGGGTGGATGTAACTTTTTGAACTCATGTAATGTGCTTCGGCTGTATGAGGTACTCTTATCATGTTCCTCCTACGAGCAGGGCGCCTTCTACCCCTGGGCGCAGGCTCATGTTGTATCGATGAGCCTTGATCTAGGGCAAGCTCTTATGGGCTCTCCCACATGCACCTCTCATTCACGGAGGTATAAAGTAGATCTACAAAAGGAACTTTAAAATGTTAGCAGAAAGGGAAAAAATTTCATTGAGAATACATGATATGAACATTTGAAGATATACTCGAATGATACATATATCAGATATGATATATTTTATATACGAGTATCATGGACATACTACGCATGTAAAATACCCCATATCCTTCATTTGCAAGTCACCATACTCATATCCCAATCTCTAAAACCCCGCTCTGATACCATAACTGTAACACCCCACCAGAGGTAGGATGTTACCGGAAGGAGACACAATTAACCCGTCTCCATAAGCCTTTAACATTTTAAAGAAAAACGGACATGAACCTTCCTAAAACTAGACAACCTGGACCAAAATACAGCATCAAGACAAACTCGAACAAAACATCAAACACATTACAGGGCCTCAGGCCTCTCATGACACATCCAAATCAAAATATCACTCAATGGCTCTGTGCCAACATCATTACATCATATATAATATAAACAAATAATTCAAACTTAAGTATTACACTTTCCCATTTAACTAATCGTCCCAATACCCTAAAACAAAAGGAAATGATGGTCATAAAAGATTACTAATAGGTGGGCGGTTGATCAAGCTGTCGACCTACAATAAAATAAGGATAGGTTAGATTATTGGCTTGATCATTTAAAAAAAGTAAGAAAAGAAGTGTTTTACAAACAAGAACGAGCAAAGTATAATCGTATTAGTCACTATTAACTTGTCTTCTCCCTTAAGGGGTCCAAGGTATTCATAGCTAACGAATAAGTAATATCCGTACAAATAAAAGAAAATAGCCCTTAATGCCAAATCCATCTCTACTCCACAAGCATTTATAACTCCATCAAAGTAACACTTTATACATTAAACCTACCTTTCTACCTTTATCACATAATAAAGGCCTCAGTTCCTTTCTAAAATTCCCTTTTTTGACCAATCTCAATCTCCATCCTAGACCTCAAAATTCATTCATCCAGTCACCAAACCCATATACACCATACCCGTATAAATATACAAATACACAATCCGCAACAAAAAATAAACAGTCCCTTCCCCCTCTAAGTTAGTTTGCCGAGAGCCTTACTGCTCTCTTAGTTTCATTCACATTTCATCAACACAACATCACTCCACTACCGCCACCAAACATTTCTCCCTGGCCAAAATCCCTAGCCAACCTACAACCCTATACTACTCCATCATTTATACCATACCCTCAATTCAGAAAAAAAATGTTACTGACCAAGACACACATGCCAAATCTTCCCCAAATTTTCTTCCACAAAAACCATATCACATTATACTCAAACAATTAAGAAACAACCTAAAAAAATTTAAGACCATCAACTTCTATTATCCAAAGTAAATCAAGAAAGTAAGCAAACCCTTTTTTTTTATGTATTAAGAGGATAAAGCTCATGTAACTCACTCAAATAAATTTTCTAGGCTAATTTTTTTGGATAAAGTAAGTATATTAACCAAAGAAATAACAAAAGCACATGGGCATACCCTAGAGAGCTAAGGAAGACAGGCCTTCCTAGCTACAGAACAAAAGCCAATTAGGCTAAAGACAAGCAAAATCAAATAAAAAAATGTCGTCGGATAGTTACCAAGATTGTTGAAGCCATCTATTATCATATGAAAGCTTCACCTTTCTTGACAAACTAGCACGAGTCCGTACAGTAAACATAATATTGGTCAAGAGAACTCTATATAGACTAGGAGACTCATCATATAGTCGAACATTCCTCTCATTCCATATGAAGTAAACTGCAGCGGCAAAAGATAATCGAACAAGTAAATTACACAAAGATCCACTACTATACTGCTCCATCTACTTAATAGTCTGCATCCAGTCACGAGAGCACCAATCTATACCACATTTAGCCAAAATAGACGACCATATCTGAGAAGCAAATGAACACTTGAAGAAGATATGATCTCTATCATCCCTTAATGACCACAAAGCACACACATAGAACAACCTGAAATGCTAAAAGGCATTAACTTATCCTGAGTATAAATGCCTCCTTGAATCATGAGCCAAAGCATAAAAGCATGTCTTGGAATGGCCTTTGGAAACCAAACAATTCGGTAACCAACAGGAACAAGTAATGGGAGATTATTACCTTAAAAATTTGAAGATTCAAAAACCCCCCAATTTCCCCCCAAGGTTCGGCCATGGAGGATGGATTTAGGGCTTTATTTTCTTCTATTTTTCGTGCCAAAAGGAGCTTCACAAGCTTGGGGAAAATAATTGGAGAATTCAGTAATTACACAATGGAAGTGGTGGTGCGATTTCTGGGTTGCAAAAACTTCCAGATAGCTGATTGAGGAAACACAAAGAAGAAGAAATATTGGCAATGTCGTGGGTTAGGGAGGAAAGAAGGGAAAAAATAAAATGGAAAGAAAATTCTAGAATTGTCATGAAGATGGGTCTTATTTCACTTAGTAATTGGGCCTCACGCTCATTTATTTATTACATGTATCCTTAGTGTAGACAGTACTACCGATCATTCAGAATCGTCTATGGAATTTACGTCCAGATTTCCATCTGATATACTAATGGAAAACATAATGCACTTATAAAGCCCATATGAATTAAATTTTGAATTTCCAATTTTAAACTATTAAACTAATTAATCTTATTAATTTATTTTCATGCATATCATATTCCAATTTAACTCTTAAATTTCATAAAATCACATTTTATGACTAGAATATCTAAGCATCGCAAACATGTTATGGCATGTAAAAATGCAAGAGTAGACACCATAAGCTATATGATATGTTATTCAAAAATTTTGAAATAAACATACAAATATATGTAAAGTGTCGACCAAAAATAGTACAAATTCTAGTTCGCATCACGACGTAGGATGTTGAGCATCGAGAAGCTCAAATAAAAGGCATGTATGTCGCGATGCTGCGTTGAGGACGTGGCAACATTATATGTTTTCCAGGTTTTCAAGAAGTAACCAAGCAATAACGTTGCATTTACCAGACTCTTATTTTTCTTATACTAATCTAATTAGTACAAAATATTCCAAGGTATCTCTTGGTCTTCAAATCTTGCTTCATGGAGTGGCGTTGAGTCCTTTGCGGCATCAAATCTCTAAATGATATAGAATGTTACAACTTGAAATTTTTACATATGAAATAGATTTACAACACTTGTAAAAATTTGGCCTTATGGCCTTACATTCCCAAAACCAAAAATAACACTAAAATAAGAGCTCAAAAAAAATTAATGACCAATGCAATACATTCATCACTTGAATATAAAACAAACATTCATCACATGAAAATTAAAATAAACATTTGTCACATTAAAATATGCCTACTCATCACAACATGCATATCAATAATTTATATCTCATATAAATCATTAAAAACATAAACTTTTAATTAAAAAGATAAGGGTTAAGAACAATTTTCAACCTTGCTCTTGATGCCAATTGTAGGAAACGCTTTCTCTCGCGCAACGAAATTACCTTAGGCACCAGGATCGACTTTGAAATTTTTCTGCTATGTCCTCTCTTAGCCGAATCTAACTAGCCTTTGGTCTAATGTTTTGCTTATGTTGTTAGTAAATATTTTTGCCCCACAACAGTAGCTTAGATCTGAATTGTTTTGCACCCAAAACGAGCGTAACATTCACTTAAAACAACTCGTGATTTACGTGTGATATAATAGTATTTCAGGTATGATTTTTCTCTTAGAAATAACCCATCAACACCCTTGAAATATCCCTTTATGTTCCAACACCTAATGATCTTCCATGCTATGTCTCGTAACCAACAAAAACAAGTTGTAGGCATTGCATTTTTGCATAAGTCCCGATGATGAGCCTCGTATGGAGGCACTACCCGATAAAGTGTGGAAGTAGTTGGAAACAGACGTCGGAAGGGAAACTTCAGAAATCAATACCTTGTTGGACTCAATTCGTTTGCTTAGCCTCGGGTTCGCTCGATGGACCTCCGTTTTGAAATTTATCCTCGGCCCAAAACCCCTGCAAGCCACACACTCAAGCCCACACACCACCAACCCACAAGCCCAAGCCCACCAAAGAACCAAGCTCCACAGGCCCAGGCCCACCAAATCCCCTCTAAAAATATCCAACACATTAAACACATGTTAAAATCTAAATAAATCACCTTCCTAATTTAAATAAATCACATGCCTAAATTAAATAAATCAAATCAAATCTCATAATCCCTTTCCTAAATTAAATAAATCACCTTCCTAAAACTAAAGAAATCGTTTTCCTTATACAAACTAATTAAATATTCCCCATGATCACACAATCTCCATTTACTACCCATACAAGGACAACCCTAACCCACTCTTATAAAAAGGAGCATAAGCCAAACCCTTAACCCAGAGAGCTCATCCTCACGGCAACTCACAACATCATAAAACAAAAAAACCTAGACTCTCTATTCATGCCTAACCGTATCTCTCCTCTCTCCCTATAAACACAACAAAAACCCTAACAGCAGCTCAACACCCTCACTAACTCGGTAATGAAACCCACCTCACACAATAATGGCTGACCTCCTTCACTCTCTTGGCCACAAACCAGAACCAGAAACCCTAAGCAGCTCTAACCTCTCAGCCACCCTCCCGTCTCTTTCAACAAAGGCATCAACCACGTGAACCCAATAACTCAGCACGTCTACCCCAGCCATACAGCCAACATAAGGAGCAGCCCCATCCAACGCACTCAATCTACAAACTCAGCCAACCCTTCTCACTTCTCTCCAAACGCCATCAATAATACACAGCAACCTTCGCTTGCCGACCAAAAAAACCCACAACCCTCAACTGCCCTCAACCGACTGTAGGCACTGCATTTTTACATAAGACCCGATGATAAGCCTCATATGGTGGCACTACCCTTTAAGTTGCGGAAGTCGCGGAAAACAGACGTCGGAAGGGGAAATTCAAGAAATAAACACCTGCTGGATTAAATTCGTTTGTTTAGACTCGGGTTCGCTCGATTAATCTCTATTTTAACTGTTAGACTCGGCCCAAGCCCACACACACACCAAGCCACACGCCCAAGCCTCCAAGCCCAATCCAAAATAATTAAAACATTAAACACATGTTAAATCCAATCAAATCCCCATTCATAAATTAAAATAAATCACATTCCAAATTAAATCAAATCCAATTAAATTAAAACAAATCAAATCTCCCTCCTAAATTAAAATAAATCAAATCAAATCTCCTAAATCTCTTTCCTAAACTAAATAAATCACCTTCCTAAAACTAAAGAAATCATTTCCTTATAACAAACTAATTAAATCTTCCCCATGATCACATAATCTCCATTTCCTACCCATACAATGACAACCCTAACCCACTCTTATAAAAAGACACACAAACTAAAACCCTATGGAGCTCATTCACCACATTCACGACCTAGCTCTCTTCCCTTCTTCTCGCATTCTTCTCTCCACTCACAACTAACTTGGCCACAATAAAAAAAACAAAACCAAAATACTCATCATCACTCTTTCTCTCGGCAATGAAACCCTAGTCCTCTTCTCTCCCCTCTCATAAAACACACTCGGCAGCCCTGACAAAACACCCACACGAACTGACCAAGACACCAACGTACAAACTACTCTTTCACGCACAAAGAAAGAAGTCACAAAATAAGTCTTTCAAGACATGTAGCCTTGACGTGGAAGCAGGCCAGGAATGCATGAATGAACATCGCTAATAGCCAAAACCAATAACCAGCCAATAAGCAACCCTCACTCACCGATAATTCTATAAAACAAACCGACAGCAACGCAACCCTAAGGCCACACACACAGTTCATCACCCCATCATCAACGTGAGCAGCCCTCACGTACCCATCAGTTTCTCAAAACCGTAGTAGCCAGCTCACTCACACCCTTCAACAGCCACTGCCCACTGACCAACGTACTAAACCTCATTCTCTCTCTTGCCTCACTGCCCATTGAAACACAAAGCAACCAAAAACCATAACCTCACGCCTCTCTCAGTCCTCATAACCTCACGTCTCTCTCAGTCCCCATAATCTCATGCTTCTCTCCATCACATGCAGCCAACGTGAGCAGTCCAAAATAAGCTATGTAATCGAAAAAGAAACTGACCCAAACCAGTCCTGAAAACTACACCTCAAAACAGCCCCCCAAATGACTGAAAAAACTGCACTCTAAAACAGTCCAAAATTAGCAGCAAAAACAGCAAAAACAAAAGCCTAAAATAGAGAAAACACCAACCCAAAACAGCGAGGCGATGAAGGAAAACATTAAACCAGTGAACCGGAGGAGTTGCGGAGCATTAACCCTTTTGACGGCCGTGTAACGCATTTCCAATAGACGACTTAAAAGGTAAGACCTGAGGGCACCCTTTTATTTATTCTCGTTCATCTTTTTAATTATTACTAATTCTTAGCATGCGTATTGTTGGTTCATGTACGTTATTGTTGTGGGATGAATGATTTTGTGTTATCTCTCGTTAGTATATCGGATGGAAACCCAGACGTAAATTCTATAGCCGAATCCGAATGGACGGTAGTGCGGTCTGAACTTGGGATACAATTCCACGTACTACTTGAGAAACGCACATATTTCGTTTTATCTAATCTTGTGTTTATCCATGGTTCATTAGAAATAACACGTTATTTTCGTCGATTATTTAGTTATTTCTTTCGCATTAAGAGCTTAATTATATCTCTTCAATGTTTATGTTTAGACAATTACTATTTATTTATGTTTCCGTATTTATCAATTTAATATGTTCATGAAATTATTTGCTTACCGTTATGTCGATTTACTTTTATGCATGCAAACTTAGATATAGGTTCTACTCCTATGTATGAAACTTAGATATATGTTGTATGCAAACTTAGATATAGGTTACTCTTGCGTATGTATGTTGCGTAGACTCGGTTATATTATTGTATAAATCCGTTCATTACAAGTGGCATATGTAAGGGACCATTCAGAACCCAACGGTTTGAGGTCTTCCCTTGCGAGGGGTGAGTGCGGCCTTAAATCATTTCCCAGTTCACACTGGGTGGCGACTCCATTTTATTTCTCCAGTTTAGTCCCCCGCGGGCTACTCCGTACTCCCGACCGGGCCGTGAGCCTGGAACAACATCGCCAATTTCTATGTCCTACAGTCTGGCGACTCCACTAAGGATAGATAATCGGCCCCGAAATAATATCTTGTAATGTTTGTGATTTTTGCTTTAGTTAACCGTGTCTGCAAGTGGGTTAGGACCAAGGGGTTTAACCAAAGGCATTATTAGAGCTAGGTAATGGTTTGGTGTCTTCCTTCATTCACTACATTTCTATAGCCGAAAGGAAAAGCTGTGAAGACACCTAGATAATCATTTACTTAAAGCTTACCGTGATGGACTAATTTGGAGGACCTATTGTTTATTCCTGTCACCAAGGCGAAAAGAGCCTAAAAGGCAAGGGTATTTAAGAGAGTTCGCTCCACCCTCCCTCTGGGGAATCTTCAATAAGGAATCCATTTAACAGTCATTCATGTATCATCACTCGTTGGTACGTACCGTAACGTATAAAAAAGGTGCGCTAACTTGGTCGCTTGAACCCTTGATTGAGGAGACCTCGCTGTGGGCAATCATTCACCGACGGGAGCCTTTGTATACACTCCTATAAACCCACATGTGAACCATAGTTGTATGACCAATAGAATCCATCCATTTATGCTTGTGTTTAGGACCATCATCATTTGGATTCATTTGGACTTTTTGTCATGAGGTATGAACTTGTTGGGCCATTTAAACTGGGACGAGATTGTATTTTATGACGATTGGCTGAAATTTTCTAAAATGGCGATGGGCCACTTTATGTTTGGGCCCCCTATCATTTGAAGTTGTTTAGCCACGTTATCGCAAAAGTGTAAACCTGTTGGGCCTTTTGCAACTGGGACAAGTTTGCACCTCCCAATAATGTGATTGAATGCTTTAAAATGATAATGGGCCAACTTGTATGAAAACCTTGATGGGCTTAGAAAATCCAAACATGATCCAAGTATGCCAGAAGTATGAGTCTGATATCCGCATTGGCTTTCATCCATAAAGGATACGCCTTGTTATGACATGTTTGTATACTTTTGGACGCTTCTAAGTTCATCCCCATGACCACGGTTGCTGAAAGTCCAATTCGTCGTTTCTAGACAATGGCATAATCCCATAATCGGCTCAGTCCATGTTGTAAATGGGCGGTCTTTGTCTTTTACCGATGGAAAGGGACAAAAGCAGCCAAGGTTCACCCCGTAGCATAGGAGAGAATGATTTTGTGTACCCCACATTGGTACATAAAATAAGCCATACCTAGGACAAAAATTGACTTACCACGAGTGTGGGAGATATAAGGTTGGAAGGATATATGTTTTTTTGATAACCACGTGCATCTCATGTATCTCATGCATACACGCAACATGTTAACCCATATGTTTTAAAAGCCATCATAGTTATCCGTTGGGTTAGGGGTAAAAGAAGACTTGTCAAGAAGAGTTTAGCGAACATGGATATCGGGGAAAAGGAAACTGAGGGACATAAACTTTACAGATAGGATAGAAAGACCATTGTGAAAAAAAAAGAAGAAAAAAGGAAGAGAGAAAAAAAAATTGTGTGTTCTTAGTCCTTAAGAGTTAGACATAAGTCCGATGATGAAATGGTTTGCTTTAGGGTGAAATCTTAGAAATGATAAAATCTTGGTGTGCTTTTATCTGATACTTTGAGTAATTGATCTATGTTAGACTCATAAGCACTTGATTATGGTTCTTAGCAATGAAAACCTGAGTAGTTAGCAAAGTGACTAGTTGAAGAAATTGTAGGTCGGTGAATGACCGTTCGCCTAAATGTCTATTCTGATTTGCTTGTGTTATGAGTGTGGTATGGTGAAAATAAAAGAAAAGTTTCTAAAGAAAAGAATTAAACCACCTATAACCAATAAGCGTGAAGCTACCCATGGGCGAGTATTAGGACCACCATGAGGAGAAATGCTACCTTAAAGGGTAGGTGTGTTAAAAGAGAAAGAAAGAAAAAAAAAGAAAAGAAAAGAAAAAAAAAGAAGTTCAAAATGAAAAGAAAAAAGAAAGAGAAAAAAGAGAAAGAAAACCATACCACATTGAGCACAAAAAACAACTGCAGGCATAATTGAGACATCTAGGTTGGTTTGACCCATCGATCCCATTTTTTGACAAAATCATTGAGTTGGCTTACGTGGGGATGAATCTGTAAAAGAACCTTTGCACACACACATTTTGAGTCTGGCTTAGATCATTTATTCAAAGACTTGGATTTGAGTTGCGTTGAATGTTTTGAAGGTTCTCTGGTTTCAATACTGGGCATTCTTTGAGGGCAATAATATGTGTAACTATTGGGACTATTTCGTAGCATGTGATATAATATGATGATATAGAATGCCATATCATGTGGTCCACATTGACCTAATGCAAGCAGCGGATAGTAGAAAGCTAAATCAAGACTAGGGGCGACCAGTCTACCACCTCGTGAATAAGGGACATAACAGAATCTTCAGTCATGGGACCAAGAGCAATCACCAGAGTAGAATTGACAGAAGGGAACTACAAGCAGGCCCAGGGGGCGATCAAATACTTTTGTAGGCAAGGGACACCAAGGAGCACACGGAAGACCTAACCCATCGGAATAGGAAATACATTCATGCATACATGCATACACGTCATATGCACGCAATTTTTTGTTTTTTTTTTGTTCACAGGTTTTGAAGAAAAGGAAAAAGCGGCAAAGACAATCAGTTTCGGGAATGAATCCCAAGGTCGAGGCCACATTATCAGCAGTTCGGGAATGGATCCCAAGACCGAGGCCCGCATTATCAGCAGTCTTCGGGAATTAATCCCAGAGTCGAGGCCCACATTATCAACAGTTTTGAGAATGAATCCCATGGTCGAAGCCCACATTATCAGTAATTTCCGGAATGAATCCCAGGGTCGAGGCCCACATCATCAACAGTATTGGGAATGAATCCCAAGGTCGAGGCCCACATTATCAGCAGCATCGGGAATGAATCCCAAGGTCGAGGCCCACATTATCAGCATCATCGGGAATGAATCCCAGGGTTGAGGCCCATACTATCAGCAGTTTCGGGAACGAATCCTAGGGTCGAGGCCCACATTGTCAGCAGTATTATGAATGAATCCCAGGGTCGAGGCCCACATTATCAGCAGCATTGGGAATGAATCCCAGGGTCTAGGCTCACATTATCAGCAGTTCGGGAATGAATCCCAGGGTTGAGGCTAACATTATCAGCAGTTCCGGGAATGAATCCCAGGATTGAGGCCCACATTATCAGCAGTTCTGGGAATGAATCCTAGGGCCGAGGCCCACCTTATCAGCAGTTTCGGGAATGGATCCCAGGGTCGAGGCCCACCTTATCAGCAGTTTCAGGAATGAATCCCAGGGCCGAGGCCCACCTTATCAGCAGCTCGGGAACAAGACCCTCATCTCGATTTGGGAACAAGACCCTATCAGTAACGGTTCGGAAATAGACCATCACATTAGTAACGGTTCAGAAATGGACCATCACATCAGTAACGTTCGAAAATGGACCATCTAATCAGTAACGGTTCGGAAATGGACCATCTCACAGTAACGGTTCAGAAATTGACCATCTCATCAGTAACGGTTTGGAAATGAACCATCACATCAGTGACGCCTCGAAAATGAGGTTTAGCATGCTGGAAATGGCACTCCGGAAATGGAACACGGTTCGAAAATGGACCACCATCACATCAGCGACGTCTCTTATGTATGACACTCATACACTAAGTCTGAAGGAACATGAGTAATCAAGGGTAAATAAGATAATTTACAATATGCGATTTAAATCAGACATTTTGATAAATAAATAATGCATTTTTTATTTCATATAAATAATTCTGTTTATATACATGAAGCTCTATGGCATATATCCCAACAATTTTGATTTATGTTTTGAGATTTTGGTATTTGATTCGCGGCATAAAAGTGGTTTGATAAAAAGAACGATTTCAAATATTTTGATTGACTATGAAGGATAAGAATATGTTTCCGCCTCGACGCTTGATTCACGTTTTCATGTTTTGTGATTTATCGATATGTTTCTATCCAGGTGCTTGATGATATGTTTCCATCCCTGCGTTTTCCTCTTGTTATTACGATTTATGACTTATGATTATGTTTCTGTCGGGGCACTTATTATAGGGTCCTGACCATCGGAAAATGGCTGGCCTACTACTCTATCGACATGGTCTTGTTCGTACATTGTCCAGTCTGTGTTCCGACATGGACAATGAACACTTGATAAGTATTTTGAAAAGTTTATATACAGAAGAATGATTTTGAATGATATACATTTGATCTTTGATCATATTTTCAAATATTTATATTTGATTTAAACATATTTGTGTTTTGCGAAATAAATGATTTTAAAAGAATTATGTCTTGATTAAGATACATGTAATATCCCGAATTTGTTTCATAATTGTAGGCACTGCATTTTTGCATGTAAGTCCCGATGATGAGCCTCGAATGGAGGCACTACCTTTTTAGTTGCGGAAGTCACGGAAAGCGGTAGTCGGAAGGGAAGGGTCAAGAATTGACATTTTGTTGGATTTTGTTCGCTTATTTAGCTTCGGATTTGCTCGTCAAATCTCCATTTCAAAATTTACCCTCGGCCCAAAACCATGACACCTCACGCCCAATGCCACCCCACTTTCCCAAACACACCACATCCATTAAATAAACCAATCAATATGCCTATTTCAACCAAAACAAAAACAAAAAGCCAAATCCACTACATGCCAAGACCCACCTCACATGCCTTCCACCCAAAACAAATGCCCCACACCAAAAGCACCTTCAATTCACGACCCCTAACCCCTCACGTTCATTGCCTCAACCACTGACATCATAACCAATTCAACAAAGCCCTTCAAGTCACCGAAAACTCCTTTGTTTTGCATCAATCATGCCCATTTTCCTCCTCCTTTCATGCC
Organism: Zanthoxylum bungeanum; assembly: GCA_019454045.1. Classification (NCBI taxonomy): domain Eukaryota; kingdom Viridiplantae; phylum Streptophyta; class Magnoliopsida; order Sapindales; family Rutaceae; genus Zanthoxylum; species Zanthoxylum bungeanum. Next base: position 35,464 of record SKCR01043190.1, read on the forward strand.
AATCACACGGCACCTCACAACCCCACACGTCTTCAGGTCTATTGGATCATGCCTGAAAAACCTCCAACCAGCCACTTTAAATTCATCATCATTCACGGCAAGAAATGGGGACTGCACATCATAAGTCACATAAAACATTCATATGAAACCCTTCAAGCTCCTCCTCTCGATCCCCTATTCACGTAAATAACCCCCTGGATCACTTCTTCACACGCCCACAATAGCCTTCATCACCAATCCTCACTGCGGAACCCTAATCTTCTTCAAAATCACTCCTCTCATGTAACAAACACCAGCCCTCAACAACCTACCAACACACTTAACGCCCAAACAGCCAGCAATCCACATCCCTTACCCAACCTCAACACGTGCACATATTGCCCCTCGGCAGCCCTATCACTCTCGACAAACCAAAACAGAAAACCCTCATGCAGCTCATGACACGAAAGCACACGTAAAAACCCTACTTCTCCACTATCATGCACGTGAACAACCCTAGAGCCAAAACACACATTCATATCTGTCAAGCGTCCACACTACAGCCCTTTACGTGAACCACACCTTGCCCTCACCAGTTCACCAAACCTCTCTCGGCCACTTCCCCTCACAACAGCCCCTTCGAAACGTGAAAACCCTTGTCACTACCTTCTCGCCAATAGCCACTCACTCTCACTGCCCATCAACGCAATGCAACTCCACGAGAAGAAAGCCCCTTTAATGACCCATTCACTGCACACAAAATGCACACAACAATGGCCAAACCTTGAACGCACAACTCACAAGCCACAGGCCAGCAAGCTGACCGAACAACCCCCAACCTCACTCACGTTGCTGCCCCACTCACAGCACACACTCACTCACGTTGCTGCCTCTTTCAAAGCTACCCACCAGCTCACGTAATCTTCACTCCAATAGCCCCTTAAACACGAAGCAAACGTGCAGATTTACACGTGAAACTATTGAGAAAAATACCCCCTAACAGTCCCCAAAACTGCACCCTAAGCCGCACCTTCATCGCACTAAAAACTGACCCTAAACCGTGCCAAAAACATGCAAAATAGGCCACCAAAACTGTCCTCGAACAGCGAAGAAAACAGAGGAAAAATAGATAAAACAGCAGGCAGAAATAACGAGTGAAACAGAGAAAACAGCAAACGGAAACCGCGAGTGAAAACGGTGAGAAAATAGAGAAAACAGCAAACAGAAACAGCGGACCCGTGAAAATAGTGGAAACAGCGGACCAGTAAAAATAGAGAAAACAGTGAACCTATGAAAACAGTGGAAACAGCAGACCAGTAAAAACAGCGAAATGATATCCCTTCTGGCACCGTGAAACGCACTCCCAGAAAGCGACTAAAAAGGTAAGACCTGAGGGCACCCTTTATTATATTTTATTTTGTTGTCCCGGACACGGCGTGCTCGGTTGACGTGGAATACGTTCAACCGAGTATGCGAGGTCCAACATTGAGAACGGCCAAATTCCTTGGCCATATGTTTGTTCCGCATGTATTAATTTAAATATTAATGAGTTATGTTTACCGCTTTCCTGGCTTATCTTTGAAGCATGTAAACCTAGATTTAGGCTTTATAAGAATTTAGACTACTTTGATCAATATGTATGTTGAGTAGACTTGGTTAATATTGCACAAATCCATTCATTACAAACGACATAAGTAAGGGACCATTCCGAACCCAACGGTTTGAGGTCTTCCCTTGCGAGGGGTGAGTGCGGCCTTAAATCATTTCCCGGTTCACACTAGGTGGCGACTCATTTATTCTCCGGTTTAGTCCCTCGTGGGCTACTCTGTACTCACAACCAGGCCGCGAGCCCGGAACAGCATGCGTCACCCAGTTTATGTGTCCTACAGTCTAGCGACTCCACTAGGGATAGAGAATCGGCCCCGAAATAATGTCTTGTAATGTTTGTGATTTGTGCTTTAATTAACCATGTCTACAGTGGGTTGAGGGAGTTTAATCAAGGCATTCTTAAGGCTAGGTGATGGTTTGGTGTCTTCCTTCACTCACTACCTTTCTATAAGGAAAAGTTGTGAATGCACCTAGATAATCATTCACCCGTAGCTCATTGTGATAGACAAATTTGGAGGACTCGTTGTTTATTCATGACACCAAGTTATAAGAACCTAAGAGGCTTGGGTACTTAAGAGAGCCTCGCTCCACCCTCCCTCTGGGGAATCTACAATGGGAAATCCATTAGACAGTAAGTCACACACCGTAACTCGTTGGCACGTACCGTAAGGTATAAAAAAGGTGCGCTCACTTGGTCGTTTGAACCCTTGAGTGGGGAGTCCTAGTTGTGGGCAATCCTTCGTCAGGGAGAGCCTTTGTTTACACTCCTGAAACCTACATCTGAACCTTAGTTGTATGACCAATAGAAGTTATTTCTTTATGTTTATGTTTGTGATCATCCTCATTTGGATTCTGTTGGACCTCTTGTCAAAAGATATGAACTTGTTGGGCCATTTAAACTGGGACAAGTTCGCGTCCTTCGACAATTGAGCCAAAAGCTTCTAAAATGACGATGGGTCGTTTTGTGTTTGGGCCGCTTATCATTTGAAGTTGTTTAGTTATGTTATCGCAAAAGTAAAAACTTGTTGGGCCTTTTCAATTGGGACAGGTTTGCACCCAATGATATTGTGATTGAATGCTTTAAAATGACGATAGGCCAACTTATATATGTATTTTCCGCATCACACGCATCTCACCCATTTCATGCATACACGCATCATGTTAACCCTTTTGTGTCTTAAAAGCCATCATAAATTCCCGTTGGGTTAGGAAGGCAGAGAGACTCATCAAGAGACCGTCAGTCAATATGAGCAAGTTAGCAAACGAGAGAGCCCGCCTGGATCAATTGGAGATTAAAGTAACCGAAATTATTGAGATGTTGCAAGTTCTGACTAATGCTGTGGCCAGTCTGACCGTACCCGGTATAGCCGATAACAGAAAGTTTTACAATCAGAATGGAAAGACCATCGGGGAATCCTCGGAAGAAGCAAGCAGAAAAGACAGGATAGCCATTCAGAAATTGGGAAACGGATCAGTAAAACTGTCAGGCTTGGAAGGGAACGAGTTCACCGAGCCGATCAATGTTGACAAATTGAAGCTGTATTTAGCCTGAGGAAGAGAAGACTGAGCAATCACCAAGATAATTGGCAGAAGACCTAACTTGACGGGATAGGAAGTTCATCCATGCATACATGTAACTTGCATCCCTTGTTTTTTGTTTTTTGTTTGCAGATTTTAGACAAAAGAGAACCAGCAGGGGGCGACCAGAGACATATGGCGCCAAGGAGCACAATGAGGATCCAACCCATCACGAAAAGGGAGTACCTCTACACTTGCATACTTATACATGCACACGTCTTTATTCTATTGTTTTGTATTCGCATGTTTTAAAGAAGAAAAAGGGAAAGCGACAAAGATCAAAAGGTGGCACAAGCACTGAGAACGACATTGAAGCCACATTGACAGATGGATTTCGGTCATGTCTGGCTGAAGACGATGAATTTAGTGCTAATAGGGAGGTAACCCATGCACTTTGTTGCGATTTCTATTTTCATGCTTTGTGTATACATATTGTAGATTCTTTAATTTTGTGTGTTATTTTTGTAGGTAAAAGCAAAGACGAAGCATGTTAAGACAGAAGGAATGGTGTTTGGGCAATCACAAAAATGGGAGCTAATTCATTAGTGGTGGCAGAGTAAGGAAAGAATTCCTGAGACGCATCCTAATGAATTTATATATCAAGCAAGTAGCGTATTGAGTACACAATTTTGTTGCCTTAATTATTGCTTTTATTTTGTTGTTTTTTTATTATTTTCGTAGACAGGATCCAAGGCTTTTTGACATTGCATGACTTCTTTTGTTATTTTCCTTTATTTTCGTAGACAGGATCCCAGACTTTTTGACCTTTCATGACTTGTTGTGGTGGACAGGATCCACAACTTTTTGACCTTTTAGGACTTCTTTTGGTATTTTCTTTTATTTTCGTGGATAGAATCCACGACTTTTTGACCGCTCACGATTTCTTTTGTTGTTTTCTCTTATTATCGTAGACAAAATCCAGAGACTCTTTGACTTCTCACGACTTCATTTGTGGTTTAGCTAACCGTCGTTCTGTGAAAGATATTAGTGCAATTATTACTCACACCTTTTCAGGTTCTATAAATTCAGCTCAACATTTCTCTCCTCAACACATTCAAATATACATCCAAGTAAAAGAGAGAAAATGGAAGCAACTTCACAGCAGCGATTCAAGCGAATTTATGTTTTCTGTGGATCCAACACTGGCAATAAACCAGAATTCATGGAAGCTACTAAGGAATTGGGGCGAGTCATGGCTGAGAAAAATATGCGCTTAGTATATGGCGGTGGAAATCTGGGAATGATGGGAACCGTTTCAAAAGCCGTTTAGGAAGGTGGCGGTCATGTTTTAGGAATCATCCCAAGACCTTTGGCAGATGAACAGTTAATCGGACCAACAAATGGAGACGAACACATTGTGTAGGTATGTCTGAAAAAATTCATGAAATGATCAATACTGCGGATGCGTTTATTGCGTTACCAGGTGGACTTGGTACCCTTGAATAAATATTCACGGTAGCATCATGGGCGCATTTAAACATTCATCGGAAGCCCATTGGGATACTCAACATTGAGCATTTCTTCGATTTTCTGTTTGTATTTCTCGCGGAAGCCAAGAGACATGAGTTCGTCACCAAATCTGTGGAAGATATTTTCTTGACTGCGACAAAGACCGAAAGGTTGATTGACCAGATCATAGCTTTTGAACCGAAGCTCGACCCCATCCTCTCCAAATTGGACTGGACAGATAGTGATTGTGGCAAGAAGCGCAGATTGGACATTGATCTTAATCAGTGATGTTTCCTACTGACCAGTATTACAGACATGAAATATTTGAAAGTTTGTTCTCTAGTTTAATTGTTGAAGAAGAAAATATATATATATATGAAAAATGAAAAAAAAATGAAAAAAAATGAAAAAATTTGAGAGAGAAGTCTTTGATAGTTAGACATATGTCTGGTGATAACATTGTATGCTGAAAGGAGAAACCTTAGAAATGATAAGTGCGAGACATGCTCTCGTCCGATATTCTGAATGGATTGATCTTAGCTAGACCCGTGAGCACTTGATTACGGGATCCTAGCAGTAGAAGCCTGAGTGGTTGGCAATGTGACTAGTTGAAGAGATGATGGATCAGTGAATGACCGTTTACCTGGAAGTCCACATTAGTTTACTGATGCTATGATATATGATATGGTTGAAAAAAAAATAAAAAAAAATAGACCACCTATAACCGATAAGCGTGAAGCTACCCATGGGCGAGTATTAGGACCACCATGAGGAGAAATGCTACCTTAAAGGGTAGGTGTGTCAGAAAAGAAAAGAAAAAAAAAGAAAATTCAAAACGAAAAAGAAAGAGACAAAAAAAAAAGACAAAAGCCATATCATGTTAAGTATGCGGAAGTAATCACAGAACATGATTAAGACATCCAGGTTAGTTAGACCCACTGGTTCGATTCTCCAAAGTAAAATCATCGAGTTGGCCCACTTAAGGAACAAGCTGCGAAAGAGCCTTAGCACACACACACTAGGAGTCTAGTTCAGATCACCTATTCAGACGATCGAAGTTGAGTGTATCAAGTACTTTGAAGGTTCTCTGGTTTTGACACAAAGCATTCGTTGAGGACGAAAAAAACGTTTAGCTATTAAGATTGTCTTGAGGAGAGCAATATAGTATGTTGAAATAAATCATTTGCATCATTATCAATCTTTGCCGGGTACGGCACTCTGGAGGCGATGCCCACATCATTATCAGTCTTTGCCGGGTATGGCACTCTGGGGGCGAGGCCCACATCATTATCAGTCTTTGACAGGTATGGCACTCTGGGGGCGAGGCCCACATCATTATCAGTCTTTGCCGGGTATGGCACTCTGCGGGTTGAGGCCCACATCACTATCAGTCTTTGCCGGGTATGGCACTCTGTGGGTTGAGGCCCACATCACTATCAGTCTTTCCCGAGTATGGCACTCTGGGGGCGAGGCCCACATCATCAGATCAGTTTTGCCAGGTACGACACTCCGGGTATGGAGATATCAAATCAATTTTGCCAGGTACAACACTCCGGGTATTGAGATATTTCAGCAACACCTTGGGTATGAGGTTTAGCTTGCCAGGTGCGGCACTCCGGGTATGGACATATCATTGCGGCACTCTAGGTATGGAGACGCAACTGTGACACCTCAGGTACGGGGTTTAGCTTGCCAGGTACGATACTCCGGGTATGGAGATATCACTGCGGCACTCTAGGTATGGAGACGCAACCGCAGGTATGGGGTTTAGCTTGCCAGGAACGGCACTCCGGGTATGGAGATATCACTGCGACACTCCGGGTATGGAGACACATCAGTATCAGTTTTTGGGGATAAGTCCCAAGGTCGAGGCCTAAGTCAGCATCAGTATCAGTTTTCGGGGATGAGTCCTAGGGTCGAGGCCCACGTCAGCATCATCATCAGTGTCAGGGATGAGTCCCAGAGTCGTGGCCCACATCTACATCAATAGAAGTTTTGGGGATGCGTCCTAGGGTCGTGACCCACGTCATCAGCAGTTTGGGGATGCGTCCTAGGGGTTGAGGCCCACATCGTCATCAGTAGTTTATGGATTCATCCCAGGGTTGAGGCCTACATCATTATCAGCAGTTTGGGGAAGAGTCTCAGGGTCGTGGACCCACTCCATCATATATTCCAGTTTGGGGATGCGTCCCCGGGCCGAGGCCAATTTTTTCAGCGGTATTAGGATGTGTCCCAGGGTCGAGGGCCCCCGTTGTTGGTTGCATTTATTGGAATGCGTTCCAGGGTCGTAGACCCACTGCATCATATATTCCAGTTTGGGGATGCGTCCCTGGGCCGAGGCCTATTTTGTCAGCGGTATTGGGATGCGTCCCAGGGTCGAGGCCCCTGTTGTCGGTTGCAGTTATTGGGATGCGTCCCAGGGTCGTAGACCCACTGCATCATATATTCCAGTTTGGGGATGCGTCCCCAGGCCGAGGCCCATTTTGTCAGCGGTATTGGAATGCGTCCCAGGGTCGAGGCCCCCATTGTTGGTTGCAGTTATTGGAATGCGTTCCTGGGTCGTAGACCCACTGCATCATATATTCCAGTTTGGGGATGCGTCCCCGGGCCGAGGCCCATTTTGTCAGCGGTATTGGGATGCGTCCCAGGATTGAGGCCCTGTTGTCGGTTGCAGTTATTGGGATGTGTCCCAGGGTCGTAGACCCACTGCATCATATATTCCAGTTTGGGGATGCGTCCCCGGGCCGAGGCCCATTTTGTCAGCGGTATTGGGATGTGTCCCAGGGTCGAGGCCCCCGTTGTCGGTTTCAGCTACTGGGATACGTCCCAGGATCGAGGTCCACTGCATCATCAACTCAGCTTGAAGCAACAGGCATGTCAGGTGGCAGCTGGCGAGCCAGGCAAGTAAAAATGCATTGCACGAACTTTGATAGGACTGTCATTATCACACACTGTACAGATCCCATCAAAGTGGGGGCGACTGTAGGCACTGCATTTTTGCATGTAAGTCCCGATGATGACCCTCGAATGGAGGCACTACCTTTTTAGTTGCGGAAGTCGCGGAAAGTGGTAGTCGGAAGGGAAGGGTCAAGAATTGACATTTTATTGTATTTGGTTCGCTTATTTAGCTTCGGGTTTGCTCGTCAAATCTCTGTTTCAAAATTTACCCTCGGCCCAAAACCATGACACCTCACGCCCAATGCCACCCCACTTTCCCAAACACACCACATCCATTAAATAAACCAATCTATACGCCTATTTCAACCAAAACAAAAACAAAAAGCCAAATCCACTACATGCCAAGACCCACCTCACATGCCTTCCACCCAAAACAAATGCCCCACACACCAAAAGCACCTTCAATTCACGACCCCTAACCCATCACGTTCATTGCCTCAACCACTGACATCATAACCAATTCAACAAAGCCCTTCAAATCACCGTAAACTCCTTTGTTTTGCATCAATCATGCCCATTTTCCTCCTCCTTTCACGCCAATCACATGGCACCTCACAACCTCATACGTCTTCAGGTCCATTGGATCATGCCTGAAAAACCTCCAACCAGCCCCTTTAAATTCATCATCATTCACGGCAAGAAATGGGGACTGCACATCATAAGTCACGTAAACCCTTCACATGAAACCCTTCAAGCTCCTCCTCTCGACCCTCTGTTCACGTAAATAACCCCCTGGATCACTTCTTCACACGCCCACAATAGCCTTCATCACCAATCCTCACTGCCGAACCCTAATCTTCTTCAAAGTCACTCCTCTCATGTAACAAACACCAGCCCTCAACAACCTACCAACACACTTAACGCCCAAACAGCCAGCAATCCACATCCCTCACCCAACCTCAACACGTGCACATATTGCCCCTCGGCAGCCCTATCACTCTCGACAAACCAAAACAGAAAACCCTCATGCAGCTCATGACACGAAAGCACACGTAAAAAACCTACTTCTCCACTATCATGCACGTGAACAACCCTAGAGCCAAAACACACGTTCATATCTGTCAAGCGTCCACACTTCAACCCTTTACGTGAACCACACCTTGCCCTCACCAGTTCACCAAACCTCTCTCGGCCACTTCCCCTCACAACAACCCCTTCGAGACATGAAAACCCTTGTCACTACCTTCTCGCCAATAGCCACTCACTCTCACTGCCCATCAATGCAATGCAACTCCACGAGAACAAAGCCCCTTTAACGACCCATTCACTGCACACAAAATGCACACAACAATGGCCAAACCTTGAACGCACAGCTCACAAGCCACAGGCCACCAAGCTGACCGAACAACCCTCAACCTCACTCACGTTGCTGCCCCACTCACAGCACACACTCACTCACGTTGCTGCCTCTCTCAAAGCCACCCACCGGGTCACGTAATCTTCACTCCAACAGACCCTTAAGCACGAAGCAAACTTGCAGATTTACACGTGAAACCAGTGAGAAAAATACCCACTAACAGTCCCCAAAACTGCACCCTAAGCCGCACCTTCATCGCACTAAAAAATGACCCTAAATCGTGCCAAAAACATGCAAAACAGGTCACCAAAACTATCCCCGAACAGCGAAGAAAATAGAGGAAAAATAGATAAAACAGCAGGCAGAAATAACGAGTGAAACAGAGAAAACAGCAAATGGAAACCGCGAGTGAAAATGGAGAGAAAACAGAGAAAATAGCAAACGGAAACAGCGGACCCGTGAAAACAGCGGAAACAGTGGACCAGTAAAAATAGAGAAAACAGTAAACCTATGAAAACAGTGGAAACAGCAGACCAGTGAAAACAGTGAAACGATATCCCTTCCGGCACCGTGAAACGCATTCCTGGAAAGCGACTAAAAAGGTAAGACCTGAGGGCACCCTTTATTATATTTTATTTTGTTGTCCCGGACACGGCGTGCTCGGTTGACGTGGAATACGTTCAACCGAGTATGCGAGGTCCAACATTGAGAACGGCCAAATTCCTTGGCCATATATTTTTTCCGCATGTATTAATTTAAATATTCATGAGTTATGTTTACCGCTTTCCTGGCTTATCTTTGAAGCATGCAAACCTAGATTTAGGCTTTATAAGAATTTAGACTACTTTGATCAATATGTATGTTGAGTAGACTTGGTTAATATTGCACAAATCCATTCATTACAAATGACATAAGTAAGGGACCATTCCGAACCCAACGGTTTGAGGTCTTCCTTGCGAGGGGTGAGTGCGGCCTTAAATCATTTCCTGGTTCACACCGGGTGGCGACTCCTTTATTCTCCGCTTTAGTCCCCTGTGGGCTACTCCGTACTCCCAATCGGGCCACGAGCCCGGAACAGCATGCGTCGCCCAGTTTCTGTGTTCTACAATAATGTTCCGGAAGATTTCTGGATTAAAGTTAAGGATTTGGAATGTGATGGTATTTGTAAATATGAGTATATGTGTTGCCATATTGGGAAATAGTTTGGATTATTTTATGTGCATAAAAGTTTGTTGTTTCGGCTAAAAAACTTTTAAAGAAACTCCAAATAAGTTGATTCTTGAACCATCAGACTCATATTTCTGAGACGAATAACTTTCATGTTGAACACTTTTCGAAATTTACATCAGAAGAACGTCAAAAATGAAAATTTCCGAGGAAGCCCCTTGACATTGACCTAATTGAAATTTTATGGGTCATAATATAATTTTCAGAAACACTTTTATAAATAATACCCCATAATTCTTGCATATTGCGAAAATGGCAAATCAATTTCAAACTCTCTACACGACCCATTCACGCTCTCAAACAAGTTTAGCCACCCATGGTCGCGCCGGTGGCCTGACGACCACCGCCGGCCGGTACGACCTACCAAAGGGGTGCACCGGCCACCCCTCCACCTTGTGGTGGCCGACGGTAGCCCCCAGGATGCCGAAAATGGTGACGAAAGAGAGAAAATATGCGGGCTTGGGATTCTCGATCCTGGCTCGTCACTTCATTTGACGGCTCGAGCCACCCGCCAAATCGAAGCTCTCGGAGAGTACTACAAGATGACATTGGTGATTTTTCCGATCCGTACTTGGTTGCACGTGAAACAATGGAGGAAGATTTAGATGAATAGTGACCTATGGTGAATGGTAGCTCCGATCGGAATTCCATCGATTCTAAAGTGTTCATGGGTTCGTTTGGAGTCCGTATATGCCCTCAAAATCTCAATGTGACTAAGACCTGGAGTGCTCGTGAAGCTAGTTAGGTTACCCATGCGATGAATACTTGAAAGTTGATTTATGTTTATATATATATATCATAAAGACTGAGGAACGTGATATTACTCTTACAAAACCTTTTGAGACAATTAAATTATTTTCTGAACATGCTTTAAAACATCTAAAAGATAAAAAATTTAATTATGTGCATGTTGGTTTAATCCAAGTCGGAATAAAGCCCCTCACTAAAGAAGGCTTAGATACCTCCATCTTAGCTGTTCTAAGAGATGGCAGATTCATCTCTTTTGATGATTCTTTACTCAGCAGTATTGAATCAAGTCTCTGTAAAGGTCCTATTTCCTTTGACTATTACCCAAACATCACAGTCTCCTTGCAAGACAAAAATATCCTCAAAAGCATGATTCTTCAAATCAAAACCCATAATTACCATATGTTTGAAGGATCAATCCCTGTTGCCCTGATCTACAAAATCTCCTACAAAGCTATGCATTCTGCGTTTAATACGCAACATAAACTCCAGTAAAAAAAGGATGAAACTCTTCTCTTGCAGACTGACCTTTAAAAATCTAACACTGTCATTCATAGACCCATCCAATGGAAAGATATTAATCTTCCTGATGAATGGATTCTAGAAGGAGCCACTGAACCAGTGATTCCAAGACAACTTGAGCCAAATACAGAGTTACAAAATGTGACTCGGTATTCTGATGGGAAAGTCAGATTATCTTTCAGAAGAAATACTTCTTCTAGGTTCTGTGATTTAGAATCTGTTTCTAGTATTCCATCCTTAGAAAGAAGATTCTCTAAAATCCCGAACCTATCATACAAAGATCAGCCTAGGTTTTCCACCTCGGATATCCCTAGTTCTTCTATACGTTCTGTTGATTATACTACTAGTATCCCTCACCCTATCTACACTAGTACTCAACATGAACAAAGTAAAGAGGAGAAGGACCCTTCTCCCCCAACTTCTCCAACATTTTCTGCTGTTACGGAAAATGTCATAAATGTCCTGCAAAAGGATTTCAATTTGGATAAAGCCTCCTTGCACAAAGATTTTTATTCTGATTCGAATAAAGAAAAAAGACTTTGGTTTTTTAACACTTTCTAAACCAGAGGAAAACAAGTTCAAGAAATCTATTATGAATTTATAAACTTGCATAAAGTCCACATTACGTTTTTTGATTGGTTTGAAATGTATGCTTCTGAAAATGACATTTCTTACCCTTTTAAAGAATCAAATCCCATTACCATTAGAAAGAAAATTCCACAATGGAATCTTTCTGATAGTGATAGAACCATTGAATCTGAACACCCTCCCTTGAGAAATATAACTATAGATCATGGTGAACCTTCAGTCCAGATTAAAGCCTCACCTTTAAAGATACATAGAGCCAATGACACTGATAAAGACTTAGATAGTATTATCCAACAGAATAATTTTGTAATACTAATTTAAATACAATTGGAAAACAGTTAACTAGGATAGAAGGTCAAATCCAACAGTCTACGATTACTGTTTCTTCCTTAAAAACTGTAGTAAAGCCTAATGAGGACAAGAAACTTAAGAAGCCTATTTTTGAACCATTCCAGGTTTCTAAAGATAGTCAGAAACTTGTCCATGAGTCAAAATCTGATTTTGTTAGAGCTATTAAAGAACAATTGGATAGGATAGAAACATCATCTTCCTCTTCAAAAAAAAAAAATACTTGAGTAAAAGAAAATTATTTTCTTTTCCCCTTCACTCACTATTCTCATCACGAGAAAAAAGCTGTGGGATAAGATATTTTCAAAGATTTGATACAAAGAGCATCCAATGCTCAAGACAAAGACTGGTGGGACCATCTTATGCAAAACCATTGAAGAAAGCAAAGCATCTTACTATTCAAAAGCACGAAACAAAAGTATCCAAAGCTAGCAATATGACAAAGCCATGTGGAGAAAGCATCTTACTATGACAAAGCCATGTGAACAAGGCAAAAGTATCCAAAGCTGTATGACAAAGCCATGTGAAGGATGCAGAGCATCTTACTGTTTTTAATAATTGTAATAATTGTGGTGGTTGGTTGATTGGGTATATAGTTCCCATTAACTCTCAAGCAGAGGGCATCCGTTTTCTTTTAGATCCATTTTATTTTCATTCCTCTCAACCCTTCTTCTAAATTAAAAAACCTTTGTTCTTTCAAAAGAAATGTAAGCATTTATGTCTTCTATGTATAAAGTGTTGGATAATATGACCCATAGCGTCACTATTTGCACAGATCATTGTGTTGCTGTAGCAAATTAACTATGTAACTAGGAAATTGCACTCTCGTCATTTGTGATTAGATCACCATAGATATATAAATGAAGAGAGGTCCCTATGATTAGTTCCTGGATTGAGATGATATGAGACAGTATCAGTCCACGAAGGATTAATCATTAAATATCCCTAGCCGTAGTATTATCGAGACTGGACATCGATAATGCGGAATAGGCTAGTATTGCACTTGTGCGCATGTGAGGGCACAACGGCATAGTTCTCATATATATAAGTATTGGATACTTGTGTAAGTACGATAGGAGGTCGTGTTTCACCGATGGTACGGGAAACAGCTTCGCTCTGGATAGACCCTTCGGAATCCCATTGGTATTATGACTAGGTGTCTATGGGAGGCCGAAATCAAGGTAGGTGTGTATAGTCTTAACCTGAGACTTACATCGCTAATACTTACGACAATCGGTAAACTTTGGTTTTGGTGGTGGGGGATCTTAACTGGTTCTGTGTTCACCTCTTCTGGGTTTATCAGAATCGTAGTGTATTGGATGTGATGTCGAGACGGAAGTATCACTCCAGTCATAGTGGAGATGATGTCACGCAGGATACGGTATTAGTGCTCTTAAGTGATGCGCATCCAATCGTGATATTATGACCAGGTCATGAATATCCGATTATAGAGACTAGTTACCAGACATCCGATATGTGTTTCGGACGGGGCAGACACTTATCCAGCCCCAGCCCTAGCACGTGATTATCCGATACTGGACCGATATGCACAATACAATTGTATACTACGCTTGATACAGATTTGATATTCTTTGATGAATATGTCCGGAGAACTTGGGAAGACTTGGTGCTTTGCTAGGAGTCGACCTTGTCTCGTAAATCGGTAGAACGTAGTACTTGGTACGTACGTGATTCGGATACTCCGACGACCGTATTTACTGCCAGATTATCCGGGGATCTCATGGGTCGCTTCCCGATAATCCACCGATGACGCACAACTCGCACTCTTGAATAATCTGGGATTATAATAGAAATGAGAGAAAATTAATCTAGGATTAATAACGGAGATGTTTTATCCGGGATAAAATGTCGTCTAAAGAGAGAGAACGATTAATTCGGAATTAATCGATGAATTAATATTTCGATATATTAAATGAAATTAGATTTCGACACGGAATTAAAATTAGATTTTAATTCGGGCAAACGAGTTAATTTAGAATTAATTCGTTAGCGACGTAAATAATAATTTCGCCAGGCGCAATTATTTATTTAAATTCGATTGAATTAACGTCGCGACGTAAGCTCGGTATTTCGGAAATATCGAACCCGAACGCGTGAGTGCACGTGGGCCCACTTTCATTTGGAAACGTGTGGGGCCACATGACACATGTCTTTTATTGCATTATTTTATTCTAATGCATTGCATGGTGATAGTGTACAATCACTCAATGGTCTTGCATGGAGTTTGAGTGTTTGACACTCTAAGCCATTGCATGTTTTGTGTCATAAGTTTATTATTAATTTAATAAATATTATGGCATAAATATAAATTGTTTTTGGTAAATCATTTTTCAACTTAACACAATTTCATCTCTCTCAAACTCTCTCCTCTCCTCACGCCAAAATGCTTGAAATGTTCACTGGTTTGGAACCAGAAATGGCGTGGACTTTAGGGAAGCAAAGAGTGGTTTCTCATGGTGAGAAATCAAGTGCTAGCACACTTACAAGTCTTGCGAAGGTGGTAGGGAGGTTCACCCATGAGACGGGACTCATCCGACGGAGTTTGGAGCTTCGTTTTGAGACCCGAAATTCTGTTTTGCAGGGACAGTGTACTGTTGCAGTTTGGCGTGAAGGGCAGTGCGTTTTTGGCCTTCATTCGTCTCCAATCGACTCAACCGATCAATGTGAGTTCCGCTACGCTACCTCCGTTGATGTATTCATGCATTATTTCATGTCTTGATTTGATCTTGGGACCTTAGAATAAATCAACAATGGCATCAAGAGCTATGTTTGCAAGCATGAAAAATGTGTAGGGCTTAAAATTTGGGTAAATGTTTGTTGAGCATGATTTGAATAAATTGATTGTTTGAGTATGCTTATAACATGTTTAATTGCATTTTGGTTGGACCAATTTTTGAAAATTGATTTGGAATAATTTTCCCCAAAATATTGATGTTGGCCGAATGTAAAGTCATGTTGGAGTTCTTGAATTTTTTTCATTTTAATTCATTGGATGAGTTATAATGATAAAGGATGATGTTAATTTGAAGTCAATTTGATTGAATTTTGAGTTGAACAAAAATCCCCCCAATTTGCTTCACCTTGGCCGAATATAATAGCCCTTGAATGTCTGGTATTTTTTGATTTTGTGACATTGGATGTGTATGAAATCATTCGGGAAGTTAATACCGTGTCGATTGTGTAATTAATCGGATTGAATTCAAATCGGACAAAATTACCTTCCTTGGCCGAGAGCATTAAAAGCATGTAATGGGTTTGATTTTTTCATTATGTGTGTTTGACATGTAATAATGAATTGAGTATGATTAATTGGACTAATTTAGTGTTTCGGAAATGTTGATTTAGTTGATTAATCATGTAATGCACTTTAGGTTATTAAATTGTGTAATTGGATTAGTGTAATTTAATTATTTAGGCTTAAATTGGGTTTGGGCTTGAATTGTTGTAATTGGGCCTTTTGGGCTTGATTTATCAAGTTTGGTTTAGGCCAAGTGGATTGGATCCAATTGGGCCCAAAACCTTAACCATAAAGCCCAATTGCGACTTATGAACCTTTAATGTTTAATTGAGCCTAATGTGGGCCGAAATTGATTTCTAAGGCATTTTGGTGATTCCGCTATTGGGCTTTGGTTGCCGAAGCCATGCCTAAAGAATTAATTGAAGCCCATTAGACTTAAATTAATTGACGTTGGACGTTAATCGGACTTTGAGTCCCGACGCGATTGAATTTGGAATTTAAATCGTAAAAGGTTTATTAAATAAAGTGCAATATTTATTTGGAATTGAATAATGAATTAGTATTAAATCCATGTTAAATTTGATTTAATGATGTAGTTTAATTTAATTCATGAATTCGTACTTTGAGTACTTGTTCGCAAAATCGAGTTTGACTCGAACAAAATCAAATCGTTGTTTGAACATTGGATGATCACTTAATTATCAGATTAATTAATTTGATTAGATTGATTGATAGCATGCTTATGTGTGTGAATACGTGGTTGTGTTGAATGAATAATGTATATCGGATGGA
>SKCR01043191.1:0-41296 GCA_019454045.1 Zanthoxylum bungeanum
TCTTGGACTTCTTCATGTCCAGTCGACGGGGACACCTCCCAATTGGCTCGTGATAGAGCCAAGTTAAGTTCTTTGACCTTCCTCTGGTCTAGACGACATATAGACTCGATTTGGTCCCTCGACGATATCAAGCAAGTAGTTATCTTCCTGGACTACTTCATGTCCAGTCGACGGGGACACCTCCCAATTGGCTCGTGATGGAGCCAAGTTAAGTTCTTTGACCTTCATCTGGTCTAGACGACATATAGACTCGGTTTGGTCCCTCGTCAGTATCAAGCGAGTAGTTGTCTTCCTGGACTACTTCATGTCCAGTCGACGGGGACACCTCCCAATTGGCTCGTGATGGAGCCAAGTTAAGTTCTTTGACCTTCCTCTGGTTTATATGACATATAGACTCGGTTTGGTCCCTCGTCGGTATCAAGCGAGTAGTTGTCTTCCTGGACTACTTCATGTCCAGTCGACCGGGACACCTCCCAATTGGCTCGTGATGGAGCCAAGTTAAGTTTTTTGACTTTCTTCTGGTCTAGACGACATATAGACACGGTTTGGTCCCTCGTCGGTATCAAGCGAGTAGTTTTCCTCTTGGATTTCTTCATGTCCACTCGACGGGACACCTCCCAATTGGCTCGTGATTGAGCCAAGTTAAGTTCTTTGACCATTCCTCTGGTCTAGATGACATATAGACTCGGTTTGGTCCCTCGTCGGTATCAAACGAGTAGTTGTCTTCCTGGATTTCTTCATGTCCAATCGACGGGGACACCTCCCAATTGGCTCGTGATGGAGCCGAGTTAAGTTATTTGACCTTTATCAGGTCCAGGTGACATGTAGACTCGGTTAGGTCACTCGTCGGTACCGTACGAGTTGTTGTCTTCCTAGACTCCATCAGGTCCAGTCGACGGAAACATCTCCCAATTGGCACGGGATGGCGCAAAGACTAGTTACTGACATGCTTCTGGTCCAGACAACACGGTCCCTCTTCGGCGCCGAATGAGTGGCTGTCCTCTTGGACTTCATCAGGTCCAGTCAACGTGAACGCTGCCTTCTTGGGATTCCTATTCCGAGCCTACCTGAGTACCTCGAGCAGAGATGTCGACTGAAGCGAAACCAAGCAAAAAAGGAAACTTGGAACTAGATTGTAACCAGATACAACACACACCAAGGTCCACTGGGGACATCTCCTTCGCCCAGGCGACACTCAAATCGCTCGTTTGTGATTTGGCTAGAACAACCAAGACCCAGCATAACCCAGACGACACGACCAACGAATACTCTCCAAGTCAAATACTCATTGGCTTCGAGAGTATGGGACAAACTGTATGGGCCAAAATTGCTCCGAGGGCAATTTCTACTTTTCTGCAACATGACCACTACTGAATGCACCCCCGAAACCTCCTAACCAAACCCCAAAGACATAATGCAGGCCCAGGACCAATAAGCACTGACACCCGTAACCGAAGGGCCATCCAAAGGCCGACCCACGTAACGCCTGAATTCATGACCACCATTCATAAACCCATCCGTTCCAGCCTACAACGGGCAGAAACCAGCATTAACTCCTCATGAATTCAACCCAACGGTCGGGCAATTGAAGGGGCCATAAGGGGCACACGTTATGAAAGCGAGTATAAAGGGGTAACGAGGTTCCTAGAGGAAGGGGATTGAACTTCCATCCGACCATCCTTAAGCTTAAGACTTTATCGAGCTCACGACATCTCAGAGACACCGCCCTCACGGCACCCTACGGAATTCAAGGTAACACATAACCTTGCCCTCCCCACTACAACTTATTTAGTCCATTCACTGACTTGGGCGTCGGAGTGCCTACGGCATCTACCGCACCGGTAGGTAGACCATCTTCGTTCACCTTATTTCCTTTGTTTTGCAGGATCGCCAGTGCCCCCTCACGAAATCTCAATTGTAGGCCTCGGGCGTAAACCAGCGTCTACAAATATTAATTGAGTGTGTATGTTAATTTATAAATAGTAGGGTGAAAGTATAAATTAATTTATAATTTCATTAAATTTTATATAAAACATATCTGAAGTTAAAAATTTATTTACTTTTCTACTTGTTGACAGATGATTTTCGTTTCAGGGGCAGTTTCGAGATAACCATCCCGAGACAATCCTCCTTCAACCTTGAATTTATTTGGTTATAGGGAGACCAAAGGCAAATATAGTAAAATGCGAGAAATAAACACACAAATCGACAATAGGGTTTTAACGTGGTTCGACGGAGCGAGTTCTGCCTACGTCCACTGGCACAAAGTGGTGTGAGTTGTTTTATTACCAAAACTAACTCGGTCGACCTGTTTGGAGAGAGGTTTTAATCGAAACCGAGCTGTTTGCCTTTCAAGTTTATACAAGTGGTGCTCATCCTCTCTTTGTTACAAGTTTCTCTATCCATCTTTCTATCTCCCTCTACAAATGAATTTAACTTCTCTTTATATATTCAGAGAATTACAACATTGTTCCTCTAACTTTATGATGTTTCATGTGTGGTCTCCGACTGATTGACGGGCTCTCTGCCCCAAGACTATCGTCGCCGAAAGTAAGTCTGCCGTCTGACGGCCTGTCACATCAACCTAATTTCTTCGTTGCCACACGCAACAATAATAGTGCCATCCTGTAAAGAGCCTTCAAACTGTGACACGTGTCGGAGGAAAATCCAACTACTCTGATCTCACGTCAGTCTTAAAGTGGTCGGCTGAGTGATCTTCCAAGCTTCCCAAACTGTTCCCTCTCTGACCCGAAATGTCCGAGCTCATCCGCTTGTGCAATGGGTAAGGTAAAATCAAACCGAGCTTTCGGTCAACTGTGATCGACCTCGGCTCTGATGTTGTCGGCCTCTGAAATCTGTGCCATGCTATATCCTCTGGTCGGTCATACTCAAGAAACTGGACCGGAGCTTCATGACAGGTCGAAGAACAACACACAAACTCTGAGCATTGGTCCTCATGACGAGGAAATTTCTCTCTCTTCCCTCGCCGAACTGTTCAGATACCTTAGTCGCAGAAATCCCCATCAACATTTATCCCGTAGTTATCGATTCCAACGAGTTTATGAGTTAGTGCCGGGAACTACAAAAATCTGGAGTGTGACATCCATCAGCTGGTGGTCGATCATAGGAACAAAGCAGGAAACCACTTCGGCCTCAATGTTCTCGGCCAAAAAAGATTCTGATGTCTTTCAAATGACTCCCCAACTTGGAAGAAAATACCCATTGTTTGCTTGACTCACAAATGACTTGAAATCATCTGAATTCCGAACTGACCATGTTTTTTGCCTCGTACTTTGCAGGAATGTTGTAGCAGGGGCCGGGTGAAGCAGGACTTCTCGGAAAAGGGCGGCCGCAGCGGAGGCCAAGGGCAAAACTAAAATGGTGGCTCGTCCATCTGAACAACGAAAAGTCTCACCATCAAGGGCGGCCCCGGCACCCACAACCCGTCCTTCTGGCCCCTCCAGGCCTGCCACCATACGAAGACGTCTGATCGGAGAGGGAGGTGCCGAGTCGGAGGAAGAGGAAGAGGAGAAACAGCCTCTGATCAGGAGGCAGACTGCTCGGAGGAACTGGAGATCTGCTGAGGCCCCATCCAACAAAGGGAAGAGTGTCGTGGTGCTGGGGGCGGAAGACCTCAGCGAAAAATTCCGAGAGGCCACTTCCCACATGGTGCCGGAAATTAATGAGTTGGCCGATGCAATACCTCCGGAGAAGATCTCGAACTATGAAGACATCTTTCTCGAGGAAGTGGTTTCCGGGTTTTGCTCCCAGATGCCTGAGGTAATCATGTTTCCCTCAATTCCGTTCTACGTTTTTACTTGGCTGATTTCTGACTTTCTTTCGTTTCTTTCTTTCAGGCAAATTATCTCATTGTCAAAAATAAGGACCTACTTATGAGTCTTCTGTCCGAGGGAGGCCAGGTTGAGAGGTTTCAGGGCCAACTTTCAGAAAGGGAGGCCGAGCTGGCCAGAAGGGCGGCCGAGCTGGCCAAAAAAGATGAAACAATAAAGACTTTGGATGAGACCGCAGCAGAGGCTCTTAAACTAAATGAATCCCTCCGGAATGTCTCTGCCCTGGTCAGGAGGAAGTCGGAGGAGAGCGAGGCCGAGAATAAACGCTTGAGGTGGGAGGCTGACAGTGCTAACTCCAAACTCAATAAAATGACTGAAGAAAAAGATCGGGGTCGAGAGGAGCTGAAAAAGAGGGAAGCTGAACTGGAGGACGAGCTGGAGAGTGCCAAGCTCGAGGGGGTCGACTACTGCACCCAGATTGTTCCAATCCTGATGCCCGAGGTTAACATGGAACCAATCCATGTGGCCATCCACTTATGCAGAGGGAAACTTTCTGAGGATGAGGCCCGGGAATTACTTGCCCTCCCCTCGAAGGAAATCCAGGATCCGGAGCCTATTTCAGCTGTGCCCATGTCCCACACCCCTGAGGATGTCCTGCCTGAGGCATTCGCTCCTGCCCCTGAAGCTAAAGTCACCGAAGCTCCTCCTACCCCGCAGGCCGAAGCTGAGGTCTCTTTTGCCGAGCCCGTGCCTGACAACCTTCTATCCGGGCCTAATGAAGAAGAGATGACTGCTCATGTGCGGTCTGATCAGTAAATGGTGACCCGAACAGGGCCATATGTACTTTGAAAACAATGTACTTTCTCTTTTGTAATGACAATTGCAACTCTTTTCTTTAATTTATGCCTTCAATAACTTGTTTTCCCAAATCTGGATGTGATTTCTTTACCCGACCAATTCGAGTTTGGCCACGAGGGGATAGTCTGTCCCCGAGCCGAAATAAAATACATTCGGTGGGACGTAACCTGACCCCGAGCTGAGAATATGTCATATCCTACCGGCTAAACATCGACCCCGAGCACAAGCCAATTAGGTAAAAAAAAAAATCGATAAACGTAGAAAGTTACATCGCTCTAAAAGAATAAGTTGACAAGCTCCTCACCAATAAGTTCGTCATGGAAGCATACTACCTGACCTAGTTGGCTAACCTAGTGCTAGTAAAGAAGAAGAACGAGAAGTGGAGAACGTGTATGGACTTCACTGACCTTAACAAGGTGTGCCTCAAAGACAACTTCCTCTGCCAATGATTGATCAGCTGATATACGTGACGGCGGGGCATAAACTTTTAAGCTTCATGGATACGTACTCCGGGTATACCTAGATTCATATGTATGAACCTGATGAAGAACGCACATCATTCATCATATATCGTAGATTGTATTGCTATAGGGTGATGCCTTTTGGGCTAAAGAACACGGGAGAGACCTACTAGCGACTTGTCAACAGGATGTTCACGGAATTAATTAAGAAGACCATAAAGGTGTATGTTGAAGACATGCTGATTAAGTCAGAAAATTCTACTGATCACGCCGAACACCTCGAGGAAACATTCAAAATCGTTAAGGGAATATCAAATGAAGCTTAACCCCCTCAAGTGCGCGATCGGAGTAGTCTTAGGAAAATTCTTGGGCTACATGGTAAACTGATGAGCGGAAAATATATCAATATTTACCTCCTCTTTTACTTAATATTTTGTTTAGTTTCTCGGGTTTGATGAACATTTTGATGTGTTTTAGTTTATTTTACAGATAAAATAATATTGGGACACAATGAAATCATTTAGGATGAAATATGGGTCAAATAAGGGCAAAAATTGGACTTTACATATTAATTTTGGAGATTGGAAACTTGAAAGGACGTTTTAACGAAGTGCAGTTTTGGAAATTACAATTTTGCGCATCTGTCGTATTTTGGGCATAACTTTTTACTCCGATATCGGATTGAGCTGATTCAAGTTCCAGATTAAAGAAGACTCAAATATCTACAATTTTGAAAGACAAAATAATTTCGAATTCTGAATATTTCATGTCCGAAATTGATTAACCATCTAGAAGTGTGTTGTGTGTAATTATTAAAGTAATTTTCAATCATTTTCAAAGCAAAAAATAAATTAATAAATAAATAATAAAAATTATCAAATCACCACCAAACATGATAAACAATTAGTGGAGCAATTAATAATGGATTTGGTGGAGCAATTAATAATGGATTTGGTGGATGATTTGATGGAGGCAAAATTTTGCCTATAAATACCAAGCCATTTCATTTGTAAATTCATATTTTCTTCTAAGGAATTCCTTAAGAATACTAAGAAGATTGTATCTTGTTGTTTATTTACAGCTTTCAGTAATTAATTTCCGCTTTCGCACTTTCTTTTCTTTACTTTTCAGTTTTTAATTTCCGCAATTTACTTTTATGCACAGTACTTTTCTTTCTTTAATTTTCAGTTTTTACTTTTCAGTAATGAGGAAGTAACTCCCCTTTGCTGGGGTAAAAGGTAAAACTTTTATTACTAATATTAGATTAATCTCCATTAATTATAATATATAAACTAGTTAAAACCCGACTTAACGAGGATATCGCCATATGGTCGGTTGGTAATTATTTAAATTGGTTTTAACCTGACTAAACTGGATACCGCCTGATTGGTCGGTTGGTAATTAATTATTAATTTGACTTAATCTGGATACCGCCTATATGGCTGGTTGGTAATTATCATGCAAAGTTAATATATTATATTAAGGGAGTTATCTAAAATAGAAGTAATAAAAGTGGATCATTTGACCTCATCATTTTCTTTTATTGTACTTTTACTTTATTTACTTTTCAGGAATTTACTTTCAGCATTTACTTTTCAGCAATTTACTTTTAGTAATTTACTTTCAGCATTTACTTTCAGCATTTAATTTTCAGTATTTTACTTTATGTCTTTTATTTTATTTAAGTTTTTACTACCCATAAATATATGTCGTAACTAAGCCATTTATCTGGGGTTGTGATGAAATCCAATATCACCGGTTTATAAGGGGTTAAATTACAGTTTGGGTAATATAAATGTTATTTATTGAGTCTTAATCCTAATGCTTTTTATTAACTGGCCATTAATAAAATTGAACTGGTAAACTTAAAATGAACTTGAAAAGAGATTTTAGGTTTAAGACCTTGGACTTAATAGCCCACGATATTCCTTGAGGATATATAACTCTTTAATAGATTTCATTACATGATAGGAATATACCTGTCGGGCGGGGGTAGCCATAATTGGAACTTAATCTTAATAAATTCAGATAACTTGGTTAATATAGAAATATGATTAAT
This sequence comes from Zanthoxylum bungeanum, assembly GCA_019454045.1. NCBI lineage: Eukaryota > Viridiplantae > Streptophyta > Magnoliopsida > Sapindales > Rutaceae > Zanthoxylum > Zanthoxylum bungeanum. Next base: position 7,170 of record SKCR01043191.1, read on the forward strand.
TGAGTTATACTGGGTATTTGTATTGACCATCGGAAGAGGCTTTTACATAATTCGTGTTCTAGGTTAATAAACCAATATATTACACAAATGTAAAATAATCACTACATCTTTTGAAAAGATATTGGAATGATTCACAACCCTGGATAGTTTTATAAATTTGAATTTTCTTCAATTTACTTTCAAGCAATTTTATTTACTTGTTTTAATTTTAAAGTCACCACCCAATCAAACAATCAATCCATTAGATACTTGTAAACATTTAACTTCATAAATTGATAACAAAAGGTTTTAAGTCCTCGTGGGATCGATACTTTTTATACAACTTGAACGATACGTGCGCTTGCGTTATACGCATGTGATTACGAACCGGTCAAGTTTTTTACGCCGTTGCCGGGGACTTATTTATCTTTCACTATTAATTCTGGAAGTGGAGATATTCGATGTGTGGGGTATAGATTTCATAGGACCCTTTGTTCCATCATTCGGAAACATGTACATCCTGGTTGCTGTAGACTACGTCGCCAAATGGGTCGAAGCAATTGCACTGTCATCCAATGATTCAAAAGTGGTGATAAAATTCATGAAAAAGAACATTTTCACTCGATTCGGAACACCTCGGGCAATTATCAGTGATGGTGGCTCACATTCCTGCAACATAGATTTTGATGCACTCATATCCAAATACGGAGTTACTCACAAGGTTGCCACTGCTTATCATCCACAGTCAAATGAACATGTTGAAGTTTCAAACAGAGAAATCAAAAGAATCTTAGAGAGAACCGTTGGATCAACAAGGAGGGACTGGTCAACAAAATTATATGACGCATTATGGGCCTATCGAACAGCTTACAAGACACCCATTGGTATGTCCCCATATCGTATGGTGTTTGGGAAAGCATGTCATCTGCCAGTTGAGCTTGAACACAAGGCGTACTGGGCACTGAAGAAGTTGAATCTTGATCCACAAGCTGCAGGAGAGAAAATACTTCACCAACTCAACGAATTGGAGGAATTTCGCATACAGGCTTATGAGAATGCCAGATTGTACAAAAAAGACCAAGAAATGGCATGACCAAAAAATAGTGCACAGACAGTTGGAACCAAGACAACATGTGTTGTTATAACAATTCAAGGTTGAAACTTTTCCCTGGAAAGTTGAAATCAAGGTGGTCAGGTCCATTTGTGATCACTCAGGTTTTACCATATAGAGCTGTTGAGTTACTAGATCCCAACACCAACAACACATTCAAGGTTAACAGTCAGCGTGTCAAGCACTACTGGGGAGAATCATTTGAGTGACAAAAAGAAAGTGTCACACTTTCAGATCCAGCCTAACGTTCGAGAAGTCACGTCTAGCTGACGATGTTAAACTTAGCGCTAGCATGGAGGCAACTCATGCAATTTGTGTATATATTGTGATTTGGTGTGATTTAATTTTATGTGTTTAGTTTTTGCAGATTAAGACATTTCAGGATGGAATAAATTCTCGAAAATCTTCACAATCAATTTCTTTCTCTCCCTCAAAACTCTCTTATGAAAGTCTATAAAGCTCGCTTGGAACAGATGGGACTACTGATGATCCATGATATTCCTAATGACATTCGTTGGGTAATCGAAGCACGGGTCCGATTAGCAGGTGAGTATTCTGATTCCTGTAATTCTTATTTGCCTGGATTTGGAAGAAGCACATATGCAAAGAAACGTAGAGCCAAGAAAATAGGTGTTTGTTACAAATGTGCACGCTGGAATTGCAATACTCGTTGTCGTTCTTTAGGAATGATGTCTGATAATCGCGAAGACAAAATTAAATTCATTAGGGATGACTTGAGTAATGAGTCTGTAGATAATATATCTTCGACTCTTGAGACGCATCCTAGTAGATATATTCATATAGTCATTCGCAAATTACATACACAATTCCAAAAAGAAAGACAACAGTTAAGTCTTGGGAATCTGACTAAAAAAGACCTTGTTTGCCAATTTATAAGAAAATTGGATGGGAAGCTTGTCCCTGACACATTGGATGGGAAGCTTGTCCCTGTTAGCAGATGAGTATTCTGATTCCTGTAATTCTTATTTGCCTAGATTTGGAAGAAGCACCTATGCAAAGAAACGTAGAGCTAAGCAAATGGGTGTTTGTTACAAATGTGCACGCTGGAATTGCAATACTCGTTGTCGTTCTTTAGGAATGGTGTCTGATAATCACGAAGACAAAATTAAATTCATTAGGGATGGCTTGAGTTAGGAGTCTGTAGATAATATATCTTCGACTCTTGAGACGCATCCCAATTGATATGTTCATATAGCCATTCGCAAATTACATACACAATTTCAAAAAGAAAGACAACATTTAAGTCTTGGGAATCTGACTCAAAAAGACCTTGTTTGCCAATTTATAAGAAAATTGGATGGGAAGCTTGTCCCTGACGCATAGACGTCAATCAAGCCGCTACTTTTCTTATACATATTATATCTATTTGTCTTTTCCTAATAATTGTAATTGTTTTGTTGATTTCTTTTATTTTCTCCGATAGGATCCAGACCTTTTTGACTATCACGATTTATTTTACTGTTTAACTAATAATTGTCATTTGGCAGGTACTGGTGCTATTATTTTATTCACCATTTTCAGGTTAAATAAATACATAAGATGTAAATCGATATTTCAAACATTTACTTGAAATCATAAATCTCATTTCTCATAAAACTCATTTTGTTCAAGAATACTCTGTAATAATAAAGCTGTTTATTCATCTATATGCACACTCCCATGACAATATGGCAAAGCTGGCAACATGGGGCATCCCCACGGCAATAACTGGCATCCGGAGCAAAAACTGGCAACATGAGACATCGTCTCACGGCAAATAATCTGGCACATATAAGTACACGGGGTGCATCCTAACATAAAAATTATTTCTAAAACACATGCTCATATATCTCAAAACATGCAAGTTTCTCATATATCACAAATCATGATTTCAATATAACCAATATTCGATCCATACTTTATAGCAAAATATATACTTTCTAAAAAGCAAAATCATTTAATGCATTACCTTGAAAATTCATTTAAGAAAACATACATACTATATATTTTTGAAAACATCAATGTTACAGGCTTATCCACACACCTTGTGAGCTGACTATATAGTAAGAAACTATGCAGCAGGACCGTCCCCGCTTACGGTATCACGATCACCTAAAAAGACAAAGAATTATACGAAAATTAAGATTCGAAGGTCCGTTACTACTAAAATAGTCGGGAAATTACGGAGGAAGACTCGTGACGTCGGAGGGAACAAACTTTCCGGCACGTGTGGTCCACGCGCCATTCGTCCAGGCCGCGTGTGGGCCTCACGCGCCACTGCACAAGGCGCGCGTGAGCGCCACGCGCCGGTCGAAGGCCAAAAATTTTGACGGCCGAGTGTTCGTCTCTCCCTCCCGATTCTAATGCCGCTGACGATTCGTCAATCGGAGTTCCGAATCAACAGGAAATCGAGAAAACCCACTAAAAATTTCTTACCGGGATTTCTATGAAAATATGGAGTTTCCCGAGATGAAACCGCCGTAAAAATAATCCTCTCGACGAGATATACGTTTTCCTTAAAAGACCCGGTTGGGATCGGTTCCGGATTGGGGCCAATCTCTTTTTTTTTTCTCATTTTCTCTCACTCTCGCCTGTGACTTTCTCTCTTTCACGTTGGTGGCTGCTGTTTGTGAAAAGTGAATATGTGTGTGTTTGTAAATAAGGTTTTTTTTTAATACTATAGGACAATTATCAAATGTCTCCATAAACTTGTCCCTATTAAAAAATTTTAATTCCAACTTTTACAATCCTACCAAATTTAGTCCTTAAATTTTCAACACCCATAATTATTAATTTAAAATATTGGTAAAATAATTTCGGGGTGTTACAATGGAGTAATGGTAAGAATGTGAGTAACGAAAGTAAAGTACGAAAGAATATAAGCTTTAACCATAACCAAATACAAAGGAACCACTAGGAAATATCAATAAGTCAGAAAACCCCAAAACCCCTTAGGCAGCAGAAATTTTGGAACTTGAAGAAGAGAAGTTTATAGACTGTTGATGGTTGCAAGAAGTGTATAGGAAGTTAATAACTAAGTGATGAGAAAGGATATTGAGATCAAGATGGACAAGTAGAGTAAAGGAATACTAAGTACAGGTAGGAAGATATCAAAAAAATTTAGTAAGAGTTAAAAGTACCAGTCACTAAGAATTTGATCAAATTAAATAATGTTTGAGCATAAGTAAAGACTCATGAGAGAGATATTGGAGATAAGGAGTATGAAGTTCAGCTAAAGAATAAGATAGATAGAAGTCAAATATACTAAATAGAAGTATTATTAAATAAGAACTTAGAAAAGAGAAAAAGAGGAAGAACAAGTAAAATTAACTAAGACTGGAGCCAAGAAGATGAGTGTAGAAGAATCACAAGATATTCTCGAAACTAGGAAAAACCGCAAGTTGGACACCAAAAAGGATTCGAGGACGAATCATATTTAAGGGGGGAAGATTGTAACAGACCGGTAAACGTGCAACATGCCCAGAACAGTAAATAATTATGCGAAGCATGTTAATAATCGTTATATGTTATAAAAATGATTTCCATGACCTAGGAATCCCGACTGGAGACTCGGGATAAATTTTCAAGTTTTGACGCTTTTCCGCTAAACTTTTCGTTTTGTACAGTTGTTAGTAAAATGGACATAACTTTCTTCGTTTTAACTCCGGTTTTGACAAATAATATACCGTTTCGAAGGGAAAACATAGACGCACAAACTTCATGTTGAATATTTCCTCAAATTAAGACCCGAGCTAAGTCAAAAACGCGTTTTTTTCCACTGACCTGCACTGTGATGAAAATGAGGAGTAAAAAGAAATTTTCATTTAAGCCCAAAAGCCCATTTTGTTTCTTCAAATCCAGCCCACTCCGAATTACATAGGGGACCCTAGATTTCTCTAGAAAAGACTTGCCAAGCCAAGACATAAATAAAAGCCACCAAGCCCCTATTTTTTATGATGGCCAAATGAAAAAAAAAAAAAAAAAAAAAAAAAAAAAAAAAGAAAGAAAGAAAATTTTCCAGGATTTTCTAAAATCCTTAGTTAAGAAGTGATGGAAATCAAGCATAAGCAAGATTAGGGAGATTCATACAAGCCCTAGGAAGAAAGTGGAGTAGGGTGGCAAGTTGATTAAGGTAAGAAAATTCTATTCTATAACTTAGAAGTTGTGATTTTGCATTAATGGTGGAATTTTATGTTAATATAAGTACATTTGAATTTAATGAGCATAAATAAGTTGTTTAGTGTGATGATTATGTTGTATTATTAATTTTAATCCAAACCCTAGGTTGGCTATGATGGAGTAATGGAATGAATGAAAGGATGTGTGGTTGGGATTATGAGTAATATCGCTAAGATGAAATGCTGTTGATGGTGCAATGGAAATGGGAAAAATATGATCATTGATAATAGCCATTTTCGGCAGTAAAGAAAAGGAGGAGAGGGGGGCTGATTGCTTTGTTTAGTGAAGTATTAGGTTGTTGGAGATGTAAATAATGTGGAAATTGAGGGATATATAACTATAATTTGGAAAATAGTGATAAGGTAACTAATTGCACACCAAGTGTTCAACAAATTGCCCCAATGGATTAAAATAATTATTTGGACAAATTTAACCCAAAGTAATATGTGTTATAGACATTAGGAAGTCCGAAGAATACGGCAAAATTAAATAAAATCGGAATAGCGGCGTAAATCGCAAATGGGCAGCAAATTCCAGAAAACAGAGCATTCTGGACAGGTCACATCACATTTTTGAATTTATAACTTGAGTTTTAGATCTCCGATTGACAAGCCGTAAAGTTATGAGTAAAATAGACACAATTGTGAGTAACATATCCAAAAATCAGAAATTTTTGGACTTAAGATGCTAATGTAGAAAAATCTCCAAAGTCAACTGATCGGCAGTAAAGTCTGCACCTGTGACCTGATGACCTAGGCTTGGTTTTTGATTTTTAAAATGTGTTTCGGGTGTCCAAACGACGAGCCGTCAGCGCCAAAATAAACTAGACACATAGGAGCCCGACATATAAAAATTCAGAACCATTGGACTTAATAAGAATTTTTGGCGGAGTTTCGAAGTGGAGTGATCAGCAGGGACTGATCTGATTCTGTCCTTGCTGAACAGCTGGTAGAAATCAGTTTGTTTACGGAGTTCGGGAATCGAAATCAGGATTCGTAAAATTTGGGGTAAAGAAGACTCATAGGGGATTCATCCATAAAAATTTCAAGTCCAAATTCCTTACCAATTGCTCCCAGTAAAATTCCAAAATCTGACCCAAAAACGTGGAAAATTATGGTTCATATATTCTTATAAGTTCATTAATTATTTCTTTGTTCTAACAATCCTTTATTCCTATAGATCAACGTCAGGACTCGCAACCACCGTCGACGCTGTGAAAAGACGCCGTCAAGTCCAAATCAATGAGTGGAGATTTATTTTCTTTTTACAAGTTGATTCTATGCTTACTTGTTTCAGCTTTAATATCTATTTCAAGACTTATTTTAAAAGCTTTAGGGCGTTAGCCTTGTTTAGTTTTCAGATACTTGTTACCTGGGATTTGATTTAAAGTTTTAAAAAGTTTATTAGCAGTATTTATAAGTTTTTTCGGGGCATGAGGTAAAAACTCACCCCAGTATGTAACTAGATACATTGGAATTGACGGATCCAGAGACATGCGCACATGTGGAGGACTGAGGGGACGCTCTCAGATCCTTGAGCCGGGCTAGGGGGACGGCGATACGTAACGCCCCTGAATCCCTTTTTTCGCTCAGATGGGACATTCCTGGGCGGAGATTGCGCTCAGATGGGACATTCCTGGGCGGAGATTCCGTGACTTGGGTTTTTTATAGTAGTGCCGAGTGATATAATTGAACCTGATTTCTTAAGATGTTTTACAGCATGACTTTACATTGTTCTTTACAGTATGATTTGACACACTTACGTGCAGTTTCATGATATTGTTTACCGTATTTTCATGACGAATAGTTTTATAGTCCGATATCGTTAAGTTGTTTAAGTTGTCACTTATCTGTTTCAATGATTTTATTAAACAGACTTTGTCGATTATTTTATACATTTTAATATTCTTTCTTCTTGTTTTAATTCCACTCACTTAGATCGTACGTCGATCTAACCCCCCCTTCCAGTATTTGTTTTGCAGGAATTCCAGGAGGACGAGCTTGGGAGAATGGATACTGATACAGTCACCAGGGTAAGAGTCCACCAGCTTTGAGTCATATAGCATGATAGTCCAATCAGTGTCAAGTAAAATATTCTTGTATGCATTAGTATAGTATGAGTCATTATTGAGTATCTGTCAACGTTGGTAAAGAAGAGTATTCAAAGTACACAGACATGAGACATAAAAATATTTTAAATTGAGTTAAGGTCTCTATGCATAACATTGCATCTGAATAGATTAGAATACAATTAGAAAGTCAAAGGCTTATGGGGTTAGTCCTGCTATCCCCTGCCGGTAACATCTCCCAGTCTGATGATGTTACAAAGAAAATGTACATTTTCTACACTTTTGATATACTTTTTAATCTGAGTGGAACAATGAATAAAATTTTAGAATTTATATATTTTTGATAATATATCAAATATTGGATATACAATTCAAAATTTTCCTAAAAATAAAAAACCTTTAACAAACAACCATTTGCATACTAGGCATAATACATCAGGAATGAGCATTATTATAACCGCAACTAGGGTGCCACACTATCAATATCAAACTGACAAATACAAATATCTTGATTCCTGTCACCTTTTTATTATCTATCTGAAATTTTGCTTGGCAAATATTTCCGAAATTTCTCTAACCGAACAGATACATCGGATTATTTTTGGACTTGAATGGGAGAACGGAGGGAGAAGAAAATAGCAGAACACAACTAACACAATCATCAGCCATGATCAAACACCAATTTGTAGCCACCTTGCATAGACAATTATTTGTTTCACCGAACACCTGAATCAATTGATTTCATCTTTAAGGGGGATCCACTGTCCGAACATTTGCACAAGTCATTCCTTCAATTCGATCTTTGGTGATCTCCACGAAGTGACCCACTATTTCATGAAACTGCTTTAGCCCAGACAGTGGGAGTATGATGGAGGAACGATCAGAGCCCGCCACCTTCAATTTTAACACCATTCCAAAAACAAAAAGAATTTCTTTAGCATTGATAATTTAAATCACACTTAATTCAACTCTCGGAAGAAATAAACTAAAACAGAACGCCCATTGGCTCACCTCAGATATCCTAAGGAAATGACCTCTGTTGTTGTTCCCAAGATCAAAGAAGAATCTCTTCTGATCAGCTCTGATCACCTTCGAAACCCCCATGTTACCTATTTCATCTTGTGTTGGAAAAACCAATGATCGGTCCACATTCAGTTCAGAAGCAGGGACAGTTTCGCTACTGTGACCAGATATGAAACCAGCCCCTACATCGTCTGAAAGCCCAACAAGACGTTCTGACTGCTCAGAACTTTGCTGTTTTGGCACATGCAACAAGTTGGACGACAAGAGAAAACAGGGAGAAGTAAGACCTATGGTAAAAGCAGCAAATATCTCTCTCAGTGGTACAATAGGAAAGCAAGGAGTTTGTGCATGCAATACAAGGACACCTGATTGGGCAATGTGAAAAGTCGTGATGCTTCGTCAATCTCTGCCAATATGTTCCTGAATGCTGCCCATCCTTCATCCCGTGAACTCCCAGCAGGAACAATAATGATACTGCGATTTCTACTAACAGATGCTTCTGATACCTGCAGAAATAAATTTATTCACACAATAAATTAAAGAATCATGAGCAGCCAAAAGTAGAGCTAATTGTGCAGAAAATACATCTCTATGATAGCACAAAAAGTAGAAAACCTAATAGGCTAACCACACATACACTCTGACTAAACCCCTAGCGTCAGAAAGTGAAAACTGATTCAGTTCTGAGGAGCTTTTGAATCTACATGTTTTTTTAGATAAATTATGCAGCGCGCTATAATCAGATATATATTTATAACAATTGTGTGTGTTGACGACTGTTTTTCGTTCCAAGGGCGAATTGGGAATTCAACCTCTCGAACAAAATCTCCCCAAGCAGTGATTTTGTTTGATTAGTTGGGAACCAAAACAAACTTAACAAGCAAATAGAAAATCACAGAGAAAAACAAGAGGTTAATGGTTCGGCGGAGAATGGCTTTAATCTACGTCCACGGGAGTAAAGACGGGAATTTATTAGTTGCTCGGGTCAAACCGACCAGCTTTTTCTCTCACATCTTTTAGAGCTATCTTTTTACAAGTGGTGAAATATAAAAAATTGATAACCCTTGAATTTATGGCTTCAACCCCTTTATATAAGCTTCCAAACTTACTGTTACACTAACCAATGACGTCAGCCTACGCCACCTTGTCATTGTCGCCCACGCTCCTTTTCCCCAACCACTCTGCAAACAGTGGCTCTGGTATCTGACTCAACCACCCTCTGTCAACAGAAGGCCATCATTCCAACCTTTTGCCCATCGCTATACGTTCTACCCACGTGACAGCCTGTAACTCAACCAATATCTTCTTGATACACGTTCTGCCCACGTGACATACTGGAAAATCTCTCGAGTACTTATTTCTTCTTGATGCACGACAAGTTCACAAGAGAAGAAAAAGATAATCCTAAGAATTAGTCATAAGGGAAACAATATACTTTTGCTTCATTCAAACGGAAATCACTCACCCAAAATATACAAGTGTGAAAAATGAAAATGAAAACCGATTCTTTTTGATGCATTCATCAAACATATAAAGGATGCAAACTTAAGATCAACTATTTTTATTCGTTTTTATCTGATACAATAAAAAAGATAATGTATGATTATGAAGAAGAACAAAAATTACTAGAGATTTAGGAATATTTAAGAAAAATTAGCGATACAACCGCTATTGGAGAAGTTTTCAAAGAGTTATGGGAGACAAAAAGATAGCTGTAAAAAATTTAAAGATAGTAAATTCCAAAACGAGTTGCAAAACACTCAGCCTTCAAATAATCATAAGAGAAGTAAAACATGCATGAAGCATTGAATCCCAAGGAACTTCAAACCACTCTGGTTAGCAACTCTAAAAGCTTTCATGTTGGAGTAGAAGCATACTAGCCAAGTATTAACAGTTCTTGGGACTTGGGCTTGACTGGCTACACCAGTTTCTTCCACTTCAGAAAGAATTCACCCTCAAATTTACAAGTTCAATTGATATTTCTTTACAAACAGTTGTGGTTTAGTACAGTCAACAAATGGAAGTAGTTAGTGGACTATTGAATTCTATAAAATTTGACATAGCAACATCTCACAAGGATAACTAATCGTAAGAATTAGTTTACAGGGGAATAGAATCAGTAAACACTTTTAATTGTTTGAATTATCTCCAGAAATATGCACACTCCACAAACCATGCTAATATAATATGGCAGTTAATATTGATTCAACACTTTGGATAGATGGCTCTTATTAGTTCAGGCTTGGACTAGGGTTTGAGTTGTTGCTTCACCATCACTATCAATTCCCAAAATGATCGGACCACAAATAGATCAGTTTGTTCTATCCATGGCTTGCAACTTCTGAAATATTTTCTCAGTGGATGATGTCAAGTCACAAAAATTCAGACTGGTAAAGAATATTGTTACTATAAAGGGACCTTATTCAATCACTACTGTTGAGCAATCCGTTGACAAGAAGAAGTTTAACACCCAACAGATGAATTAAAAAGTTTTTCACTACAATTTGGAATCCCCTGTTCACTCAGATAGTTGCATAAGTACGCCCTACATGGAAAACCGTTAGTTGCCTCAAAAAGCTTTTCTGCCAGATCTGTAAAATGGGATCCATGGTTTACCATGACTTAATTCAAGTTTTTAAAAAAACTATCATAAATAATTGAAGTATTTTCTTCCCTTCTTGTACAGGAAGAATTCAATCTTGTTGCAGTAACCTCTTCAAGCAAAATTTTCAGGATAAATAATTTTCTTAAGTAGTGGGTCCAAATCCAATATTAATGATCTCACTTGAGAGTTCTACAAGGATATGAGAGACCATTGAGCCAACCAGGCTGCTACATGCAGTATTAAGAAATAAGAAGCTTTGCAAGATTCATTTTTTAGCAGAAATTTCCACACGTGATATTTGTTTTATGTAGATCCATTTAAATTTAAAGATCATAAACATTTGAAGAAAGACACTTGTGGGTATCTGATAAGGATAGTGATCAGGAAGAGATGCAAAGGCACGGGCCTGGGCCTGTGCAAGCTGGAGGCAGGGATCCAAAGGACACAACCTATTCAATTGAGCAGCCACTCATTCGATTTGTTTACAACAAAAGAAGAAGCAAGCAGCACACGGGAGAAATGAAGAAGAGACAGCTGGCAGACTGAGCTGGAGAGTTGGTTAGGGAATAGAAAGAGAAAGGATATATATTATGTAATCATGAATGAAAAGATTAGGTTGTTATTACGTTTGGTGTGCATTTTGGGAGCAGGCCTGGTGGCTGCTTGTTTGATTGTTATTTCACCCTGCTATTGGGTTGTTATCTTTCTTTGTTTATCTTTCTTTTCTGCAAACACAGGCTATAGTCCTCTTAATATCAAGAATATTTTCCTTTTCCTTTAATACTCAAATTCCTCATACAATGATTTATCAATTGGTCCGACCTGCCGGATCTGTTTGAGCGACGATGACTTCCACAAGGATGGATGCAAGGGTGGACAATTTAGAAAAAAACGTCGGCCGGATTGAAGGAGAAGTGAGGGGTGTTCACCGAAATGTAGAGATCCTCTCATCACAATTACAAACGATTGGGGGAGATATTGATGGCATTAAAAAACAAATGGAAACGATGGAAAACATTAATCAAAAGCTAGAAATTATTGATGAGTTCCGCATTCAAATGATGAAGTGGATGAAAGGGAAAAATCCAGTTGAAGAGTTGAGTGAGACGAATAATGGTATGCCAAATGAAAACCCAGATCATGTCCCAACTCAAACTTGTGGGACCAAAGGCCTGCCAACCTTGAATACAGTTGCTGAAGGAAGCAATTGGGATGATGATGATGGAGAAAGAAGAATGATGTTAAAGAGAGTAGACTTACCCTACTTTGATGGAGTAGACCCGGTGGGGTGGGTAACGAGGGCGGAGCAATTTTTCGAGGTCCATCGGACGAGGCCAGAGATGAAGGTGCCATTAGCCATGGTTAGTATGGAAGGTCCGGCTATTCATTGGTTTCGTTGGATCCGAAAGAAAAATCCCGAGATGACTTGGGAAATTCTCACTCACGAGCTCTACAAGAGATTCAGTGATAGGGGCAGTGCAAATCCATTTGAGTTCTTAGCGGCCTTGAAACAAGAAGGATCGGTGGAGGAGTATGTGGAACAATTTGAGCGTCTAGCATCCCATGTAGATGATTTACCTGAAGAGCAGTACATGGGCTATTTTTTGAATGGATTAAAAGAGCAGATTAGGCGAAGGGTAAGAGTGTTTGAACCCACTAATATTATTCGTGCCATGGATCTTGCTCGAATGTTGGAGGACGAAGTGGCTAATATCACGACACTGAAATCGGCGTGGCAAGGAGGGAGCAGATCGCTAGGTTGGGGACGAAGTGGTCAAGCGCCAGGTCAAATACAAGGAACCTTCAATAAGAATGATGGGCTGAGCAGTGGGCCTAGGTCAGGTGGGCTGAAATCAAATTATAGTGGAGGAGGGCAGGATCGTAATTTAAACCCCCAAGGGCTGTCTCACACCAAATCAGATTGGGGGAAATCGTCCAGATCATTTTCAAGCTTTTCACAAGCAAAATCAAACTCAGGGAGTGCTTCCATACCCTCGAGTAATAGCCAAATTGGGCGGCAGGGTCGAAATCTATCGCACCAAGAGTATTTGGAGAAGCGAGAAAAGGGCCTTTGTTTCAAGTGTGATCAGCCATACTCCCCTATGCACAGATGTGCTGTCAAGGCTCTGAGAATTACTATTTTGGCAGAAGACGAAGTTTCGGAGTTGAATGAGGAAGAAGGGGATCCATCGGAGACTAGCGAACAACCTCAAGAAGGTAATCTGATAAACACGGTTATGGAGCTACCGTTTTATTCGATTGGAGGAATTTCTAGACCTCGGACGATGAAGCTCTGGGGTCGGGTGGGGACCGTACCAATTGTGGTTATGATCGACAGTGGTGCGAGCCACAACTTCATCTCTAGCTCTTTAGTGGAGAAACTAGGGTTAAAAGTGGAAGGAACTCCTCGCTTTGGGGTGTGTTTGGGGGACGGTCATAGGGCAGAATCACAGGGGGTCTGCCGCGAATTAGAAGTGGAACTGGGGGAGATTAAGGTCAACATTGATGGGTATTTGTTTGAGCTAGGTGGAGTGGACTTGATTTTGGGTGTTTCATGGCTCGCGGAATTGGGGGAAGTGCGTGTGAATTGGGGGAAAATGTCGATGACATTTGAGCATGAAGGACAGCCTGTTACTATCAAAGGAAATCCATCCTTATGTCGTTCGCCTATGTCATTGAAGTCCCTGTTAAAAACCACGGAAGTTGAATTTTGTGGGACGATTATAGAGATTGCAGCAGATTACCAGAAGGGGGAGGAGCAAGGGGAAACAAGTGGGCATAGAAGACAGCAGCTTGAACAAGTGTTGGGGGAAAGTCAAGATGTATTCTGTGATCGCGTGGGATTACCTCCGAGGAGGGCTTTCGATCACGCGATTGTGGTTAAGGAAGGAGAAGGTCTGGTGCGGGTTAGACCTTATCGATATGCTCAATTTCAGAAGGATGAGATAGAGAGGTTGGTAAGGGAGATGTTGATGGCCGGAATTATTCAGCCTAGCAATTCACCTTATTCGAGTCTGTGGTACTGGTCAAGAAAAAAGATGGTAGCTGGAGATTCTGTGTAGATTATCGAGCTCTCAACGATGTAACGGTAGCAAACAAATATCTGATTCCTGTCATCGACGAATTATTAGATGAGATTCATGGGGCCCAATTCTTCTCTAAGATTGACTTAAGATCAGGATATCACCAAATTCGGGTTAGGGCAGAAGACATAGCTAAAACAGCGTTCCGGACGCACGAAGGCCATTACGAATTTGTGGTTATGCCGTTCGGGTTAAAAAATGCCCCGGCAACGTTTCAAGCAGCCATGAACCAAACCTTCAGGCCCTATTTGCGAAAATTTGTTCTGGTGTTTTTCGATGACATTTTAGTGTATTGCTCGGGCTGGGAACAACATTTGGAACATCTTAAGACCGTGCTAAGAACACTAATCCAACACGGATTTGTGGCCAATCGAAAGAAGTGTCAATTCGGGAAGGATACTATCAATTACTTGGGGCATGTGATCAGCAGTGAGGGTGTAGCGGTTGATCCAGAAAAGGTAGAAGGTGTAGTGAAGTGGCCACTGCCGAAGAATGTCAAGGCTGTCAGAGGATTTTTAGGGTTGTCAAGGTATTATCGAAAGTTTGTACCTGGATATGGCAAAATAGTGAAGCCCTTAACAGAGTTACTGAAGAAGGACGGATTCAAATGGACCGCGGAAGCCCAGTTGGCTTTTGATGAGCTGAAGACACTACTAACGACAGCCTCGATCCTAGCTACGCCGAATTTCTCTGAAATCTTCGAGATAGAGTGTGATGCTTCCGGGAGGGGAATCGGAGCAGTGTTAATGCAGAATAGACGGCCGATAGCGTATTTTAGTAGAGCATTGAAGGATAAAGCATTAATCAAATCTACTTACGAGAAGGAATTAATGGCTATGGTCCTTGCAATTCAGCATTGGCGGCCTTATCTACTTGGCAGGAAGTTCATGATTTACACGGATCAAAAGAGTCTAAGACACTTGCTCCAACAGACTACTTTTACTCCGGATCAGCAGAATTGGATCGCTAAGCTTTTGGGGTATGATTTTGATGTTATCTACAAACCGGAAAGGGAGAATGGCGCGGCTGATGCGCTGTCGAGGATGCAAAAGGTTGAGAGTGGGGAATTATTAGCCCTTTCTGTTCCGTTATGGCAGGAAGCAGATCAGGTGGCAAGGGAAGCGCAAGAAGACCCACAATTAGCTCACATTATCCAGGATTTGAGGAGCGACCCTCTGTCGCATTTGGGGTATGAATTGCGGGGTAATCAACTACTCTTTAATCAGCACTTAGTAATACCAGCGAAGTCACAGTGGGTTTTAGAGTTTATGCGTGAATTTCATTCGACCCCAACTGGGGGGCATTCGGGGTCATTTCGAACCTATCTCAAAATTGCAGCCAATGTGTTTTGGAAGGGAATGCGACGAGATATCAACAGGTTTGTGGCAGAATGTGAGGTTTGTCAGCGTCAAAAATATTAAACCACCTCTCCGGGAGGGTTATTGCAGCCATTACCGATTCCGGATGTCATTTGGGAGGATATTGCTATGGATTTCATCACATGACTGCCCAAGTCAAGGGGATTCGAAGTAATTATGGTGGTGGTAGATAGACTCTCAAAATATGCTCATTTTATGTTGTTAAAGCATCCATATACGGAAAAACAGGTAGCAGACGTGTTTGCTAGAGAGGTAGTGCGTCTACACGGTGTTCCAAAGTCGATTGTGAGTGATAGAGATCCAATATTCCTGAGTCATTTTTGGAAGGAATTGTTCAAGCAGCTCGGCACTACCTTGCGGATGAGTTCGCCATATCATCCGGAGACAGATGGACAATCAGAAGTTTTGAATCGCTGTTTGGAAACTTATCTTAGGTGTTTTGCTTCCGAACAACCCAATCATTGGGCGGAATGGCTTCACTGGGCGGAATTTTAGTATAATACCAATTTCCAAGTCTCATTAAACACTACCCCCTTTTACATGGTTTATGGCAGACTCCCACCAGTCTTAAACAAGTACGTTCATGGTGAGACCCTGGTGGAGGCAGTGGCGCATGAATTGGTAGAAAGAGATGAGGTCCTTCGGCAACTTAAGAATAATCTACTGAGAGCTCAAGAAGATATGAGAGAAATATGCTATGTAATGTAGCGATGAGGAGTGGCATTCGTAGGGGAGTGGGTCTATCTCAAGCTTCGGCCGCATCGACAACAATTGGTGGCTAAAAGGGTTAATACCAAACTAGCAGCTAGGTTCTATGGACCTTTTCAAATTTTACAAAAGGTGGGTGAAGTAGCCTATAAGTTGCAGCTGCCAGAAGGGTCACGGGTTCATCCAGTCTTTCACGCATCTCAACTTAAAAAGGTGGTTGGTACGGCGCATGTCCAGACTGCTTTACCGGAGATTTTAGAAAAAGAGCGCCAAATGCAGTGGGTACCGGAGTCCATACTTGCTCAGAGATGTAAGCAGAGAGAGAGTCAGCAAATTGGTCAATGGCTAATAAAATGGTTACATAAACCAGTGGAGGAAGCTACTTGGGAGGATGAGGACATCATCTTCCAACAATTTCATGAGTTCGGACTTGGGGACAAGTCCGCTTTCAGAGAGGGCGGCAATGATAAGGATAGTGATCAGGAAGAGATGCAAAGGCACGGGCATGGGCCTGTGCAAGCTGGAGGCAGGGATCCAAAGGACACAACCTATTCAATTGAGCAGCCACTCATTCGATTTGTTTACAACAAAAGAAGAAGCAAGCAGCACACGGGAGAAATGAAGGAGAGACAGCTGGCAGACTGAGCTGGAGAGTTGGTTAGGGAATAGAAAGAGAAAGGATATATATTATGTAATCATGAATGAATAGAGTAGGTTGTTATTACGTTTGGTGTGCATTGGGAGCAGGCCTGGTGGCTGCTTGTTTGGTTATTGCTTTTCCCAGTTATTGGGTTGATTATCTTTCTTTACTGCAAACACAGACTATTGTTCTTCTTAATATCAAGAGTATTTCCTTTTCCTTTAATATTCAAACTTCTCGTACAATGATTTA
The DNA here is from genome assembly GCA_019454045.1 of Zanthoxylum bungeanum. Lineage (NCBI taxonomy): Eukaryota > Viridiplantae > Streptophyta > Magnoliopsida > Sapindales > Rutaceae > Zanthoxylum > Zanthoxylum bungeanum. The sequence goes on from SKCR01043191.1 coordinate 24,197, forward strand.
TCAGTATCACCATTATACCAATTGAACCTGTTAAAGCACTCAACTTAGCATGCTTTGGAGATGTTGATTAATTGGATTGCTTAGTAAATTGAGTTTACTGAGGCTCTGCCTCCAAGGCTCCAACCTGAACAGGTCTAAGGAAGCAACACATGCTCTCTCAAGAGGTCGGCATGTTTCATATCCTAAAAACAAGAATTTTTCTACACTGTTTATGTAAGCACAAGACTTTCAGTTGTAACTTTAAGAAGAAATAATTGGAGACAAACGGATGCAAGCCTTTAAAAGGTATTTCTAAGACATAACATCAACAATATAGACTGCCTAAATTGAAAAGTATAAATTTGTCGGAAGGGGCAGGGATTTCATACCTTCAAGAAACGGCCCCTCCTGTTTTCTCCAATGTCGAAGTAAAAAACCTGGATGAACAAAAAGCAATTAATAAAACATAAACCATAATATTGAGAGAAGAATGAAGGGAAGTTACCTTGGTGTCGAGCTGCAATTCCTTGCTGAAGAGTTCGTGATCATCTGAATTGACATAGTAATTAAAGAGATCAAGGAACCAAGAAATGCCTGAGAATGGAACAATGATAGTGGATCTAGTTGCTGTAGTCTTCTCAGAGATTTTCAGGTAACGCCCACGTGGGTTCTCTTTGAAATCAAAGTAAAATAGCTTATGCTCTACCTGCAACGTCTTGCATAAAAGCTCCACGTCATTCCCTCCTCCTCCTCCACCGCCGCCACCACTTCCTCCTCCGCCCGAATTCCCTTCCATTCTATTAAATATGAAATGACTCGAGTTACTAAAAAGGTGCCTCCTTTCACTGGGAAACAATAGTGGGTACGTGTGTTAATAAAAGGTAGATCTGAGAGAGAAATTGAAGCGGGGTTTATGTGCTTTGGTGTTTGTGTTATTGTACCGCCACTGTGGTGAAGAAAGTGGTTGTGGGTATTAGGGATAATGGGAATTGACTCATTGTTATTAGTACCGGCATTTCTCTTCCCATTTTCATTTTCATGGTCTATTTTATTTATATTTATATTTCTCTTATTTACTATCTACCTTTTTAGTGTATGATGAGATACATTACTCCCAGTCCCTACATTTTAACCTTATCATCTTCTGAACTAAGGCAATTACTTGGCACTTACAGACACTTTTAACTGACTCAAAAGTCCAATCTTTGTATGAAATTTATGGAGAAAATTTATATAGGATAAATTTTTAGCCCCGTTTAATTAATGAATAATATTTAACTTAATTATTTTTTTATTTGATTTATTATTATTAAAATCATTAAAATACGTGACATTTAATGATTAGACGATACTCTCTTCATCCCTTTTTAATAGACCGTTAGTTTTTTCCCAATAAAATAAGGGAATATGATTAATGTGGTAAAAATTTAATATTTTCTTGATATATCCCTCATTAATATAACACAATCTCACTTAAACTCAATAAAATTGTTTATTAAATAATGGTATATAAGTAAATTTCTTCCTTTACTCTCTTTAAATAAGAAAAAAAGACTATAATTTGGGACTTTCAAAATAGAAAGATGGTTTGTCAAAAAAAACGGAACGGAAGTGAGTATTATAGAAACATCAAGCAACTAACTAAGCCCATTATTTTCAAAAAAAAAAAAAACTAAGCCCATTTGCTCACTCAAGGAATCATCTTGGGATTTATGCCCTTTTTTAACTTGTAAAAATCAATACTAGAACTAACGCCACGTCGCCAAAACCCTTGATCAGGCTCTGGCCTTTTTTTGTCTCATTGTATTCAAATTCCAGTTCTCAAATTTAACTAAAGAGTTCTAAACTGCAAGTTCACCCACCTAAGATAAAAGATTAAAAGTTGACTGAAATTGAAAAGGTGGACTTTATATGTTCCTTCTAGACTTAAAGGTGAACTATATTTTTTTTTTTAAAACACATCCTCTCTAATTAAGGCAAATCAATGTCACTTTCCTCTTTACTGATACACAAACGTCTCATCTGTACCAGAGCAGACCTAGTTACTTTGCTAAGGATGTGCTCAAACTTCAAACACTTGTGTGGAGCACATGGTTTTATGATCGTTAGAGGCCTTGATCAAGATAATCTCCATATTAGCCAATTCATTAACTCCTGCTCTACATTGGGTTTCTCTGATTATGCATATTCAATCTTCACCACAAATCAAAACCAGATGTATTTCTCTTTAACGCCATGATTAAGGCTCTCTCTCACACCGGCAATCCCTTAAATGCTATCATTCTTTATAACAAAATACAACCCAGCGGCTTGCGTCCTGACCATTACTCGTTCCCTTTTGTGTTAAAGGCTGTTGTTAAGTTATCAACGGTTGAATTAGGGGAGTGAGATACATTGTCAAACAATAGGAACTGGGTTAGACTCAGATGTTCATGTTGTTGCGGCTCTTATACAAATGTATGCTTCCTGTAAAAGCATTTACGATGCTCGGAAACTGTTTGATGAATTGAGTCACAGAGTCAGAAATGTTGCATTTTGGAATACGATGGTTGCAGGATATGCAAAGGTTGGTGATCTGAACACTGCTCGGGCTTTATTTGATCGCATGACTGAAAGGAATGTGATTTCTTGGACTACTTTGATTGCAGGGTATGCTCAGATGGACCAACCTAATGAGGCAATTACTGTATTTAGAAGAATGCAGCTTGAAAATGTTGAACCTGATGAAATTGCTATGTTGGCTGCACTCTCTGCTTGTGCTCAATTGGGTGCACTTGAGTTGGGTGAGTGGATTCATAACTATATTAACAAGTATGGATTGAATAAGATTGTTCCTCTTAACAATGCACTTATTAACATGTATGCTAAGTCTGGAAAAATAATAAAGGCTTTACAAGTATTTGAGAACATGAAGAATAAAAGTGTTATAACATGGACTTCAATGATTGCTGGACTTGCTCTACATGGTCTTGGAAGAGAAGCTCTCGGCATGTTCTCTCGCATGGAAGGAGTAGAATTAAACCAAATGAGATTACTTTCATTGCTATCCTTTCTGCCTGTTGCCATGTTGGCTTGGTTGAATTGGGTCGCTGGTACTTCAACGTCATGAAATCAAGGTATGGGATTGAACCAAAGATTGAGCACTATGGTTGCATGATAGATCTACTTGGCCGTGCTGGTTACCTCCCAGAAGCCCAGAAACTACTTAGAAGGATGCCATTTGAGGCAAATGCAGCTATATGGGGTTCACTTCTCGCTTCTTCTATATTTATGGTGATGTTGAACTAGGAGAGTGTGCTTGGCAACATCTGATAAAGTTGGAGCCCCATAATAGTGGAAATTATGCAATTTTGTCTAATATAATGCTACTCTCGGTAGGTGGAATGAATCTGGAAAGGTACGGAAGGTGATGAGGGACATAGGTGTTAAAAAGATGCCAGGGTGCAGTTACATTGAAGTGAGTAACACAGTTCATAAATTTGTAGCAGGAGACACATCCCATCCTGATTTTGATAGACTCTTCCAAATTCAATGCGAGATAAATGGGCAGTCAAAGTTTGCCGAGCATCTTCAAAATGAATTTTCTGAAGTGCGTGAATTTGATGAGGCTAGGATGTAATTCTACTTACACTTGTACAAGACGCTCTGATGTTTAATGCAGAACAGCCAGTTGACAACTCCATACCATATGTTTGTAAGACCCAACATAGTGATGACATTAGATTTAAGATTCAGATTCATTGACCAACATGACCAACCAAGAATGGGATCCCTTCTCTTCTCTCATAATATCAAGTATTGGCATCACGTGATATTTTGATCTTGGTGCATTAGAGAATGCTTATGATAACACGTGAACATACCATTTTTTTTAGTAGGATGAAAGCTAATTAAGGGCCCACGGCTATAAAAGACCAGGAAACAAGTTCTCTCCTTCATCCTTGTCGAATTCAGCTTCTCTCCTTATTTTAGGGAAATCCATTAAATAAAATAATGTCTGTTCAGTTGCGGATGGATGCAGAAGGTACAACACAATTTCTTATTTCTAGAACTGTTTGAAGTTGAAATGATTTCCAATATTTAAGTCCAAGGGTCTCATCTACTTGAGAAGTTAATAATAAATTTCATCAATACCCAGAATTAAATTTAATTAAACGCACTTCAACACAAAAAACACAAATTAGTAAACAAAACGACACACATTCACATTAATCAAGCTAGAAATACACACCTCTCTGCACCTCAACACAAAAACGCACAAATTAGTAAACAAAACGATACACATTCATTACATTACATGCATATAAATGAAATTAATTTTTCAAATATACCAGATCCCAAAGACGAGAGAAGTGAAGAACTACATTAAACATATACAATTAGTTTCAGCATATTTTATAATATATCTCATTTCGGCATCCTGGGAATCAATAGCAATAAGTGTCATTTGAAGAAGTTCATGTACAAACACTGATACGTCCTAGCAACAGAATGGGGAGCAAAAGAATGAGAAGCAGCTGCAGAATGGGGATCAAAAGCTGCAGAGCCATCTTCAACAGCCCAGTATGTTAGAATATTTTATTCTAATTATGGGCTTATATTAATTGTGATACAGGTTTTAATATAAAGCGCTAAGATAATTGGTTTTGTAATAGAAACTGTGAAACTCAATTGTTTGATATAATAAAGTGGGCTGCAACTCTATATTATTTGATGTGTGGATATTAGAGTGGGCTCTGGATTTGTTATGGGCTTTTGATGGGTGAGCCTATTACATTCCATATATTAGTGAGCTAAGGTCTCACTCTCACTCCCCTACACAACTTACTCTATAAGATGTCTTTATTTATCAAATATAATCTTCTCTCATTAATGATTGATCTCTCTCTTTACACTTTATTATTGTGCATGTGAATGAATAGTCTAGTAATGTTCATTCACAAGCACAATAGTGAAATCATCAATAATTGTGATGATGATGGCTAATGTGTATATATAAAGCATATGGGTGCTTTAATAAGGTGTGAGAGATATTGCCGTGTGCAATATAAAGGAAAAACAAGAGAGGAGTGCGAAAGGAAAGCATAGGCTTTCATAAGGAAATAAAAGGCTCAAGGCATCGGGAAGCTTAATTATGGCGAGTAAGTTTATCACCATCAAGAAGTGGGGAGCAGAGGGTGATCTCCTCAGTGCAACTTTTCAACAGATCTACAGAAATTTCCGCTGCAGATACGGATTCTAAATCAGGTATGCTTCCTGAATCATCCTATTAATTCATTTAATTGTATTCTAAGCTCTTGTGTTAAAGATCATGTTGCAAATAAATTCTATCATGTGGTATCAGAGCATCAGGAGCACAATATTAGAATCTATGGATTTTTCATAAAGTTAAAGAAAAATCTGTTGAACTTTTCGGATGAATTTTGTTAGATCCATATTTTTTTTGATCTGTTGGTTGTTGTTAATAATTGATCCAATTTTTAAGCACATAAGGTTATCGGATTAATTATTAATTCAGATATGTAAATTTTGGGATTTAATTAAAAATTGAAATATGTTGATAGAAGTCCAGATCTGGAAGATCGGATCATATACTGAAGGGGAACTTTTAAAATTGTTTTTTTTTTTTAAATTGAATTATGCAATTTTGGCTGATGGAAGCAATTTGCTCCTGCATAATTGTTGTTGGCTTTAGAAGTCAATAAAGACAGCAAACAAATTATAATTGATTAAAGTGTGTGATGGGTGGCTGCTGACAGCTTCTGTGCGTAGCTTCATCGTGCATATGGTGCACGCGCGATGAGGTTCACTTTTGATTAATATCCATCATGCCCCTGGTTAATAGTATAAGGCCCATGCTATTATATTTTTGATCTCTGGACTTTATTTTAACTTCAATTTTATCCCAAAATTTAAAATAAAGTCATAATTAATTTTGCGTGACAATTTAAGAGATAAATTGTTATCTCATAAAGTTTTATTTATATATGGGTATAAAAATTGTCACTTGTTAGAGATAATTAATTGTCTCTCATAAAGTAAAAATTTCAATGCGATTAATTTATTTGTGACATAGAGATAAATATAAAGGATTAATTTATCTCATAAATTTTGTCACAATATTCAGGAATGTAATTTTATGGACAATTCGGCCCCTTGTCTATAAAGAATAAGATTACATTATAAATGTTATTTTACAAGATAATATAAGGTGTATCCCGATGTGAGAATTGCTTATGAGTTTAGTGGAACTGCAGCCACCAAAGTGACATTTTTCACTGAATCTTTTAAGTGATGATGGTCTTGCATGTTTTAGGGATGTTTCTATTTTTTGATGTGCAGTCTTCTGTCCAAATATGTGGATTGTATGTTAAATTTTAGAAATGTTACATATGAGACATATGGTTGGGAATTGACTAGTTTGAGTGGTTTATTCACCCAAAGGTGGTAGACTTACGAGGATTGGATAAGTTTCTGAATCTTCTTATATGAAGAATTTTTTAATCACATATTGTATATTCTGCTCAAAGGTGTTTATACAGTGATGTGCTAAAATTCTTGGTATAATACTCTTTTATGACTTGGAGTATTTATTATCTTGTGTTGTGCTTAAACTAAAGAATTGCATTGTTATTTATTTTTCAGTCACCTTTTCAGTTAACAACAACATTGTGACTATAGAGATGTTGACTGGCTCCAATTTTAAAGTGTGGAAGAGAGATGTGCAGTTGGCTATGGAATTAGCAGATATAGATATTGATATGATTACTCCTAAGCCAGCTGATATTCATAGTTCCAGTACTGATACAGATAAGCAGCTACATACAGTATGGCATAAGGCAAATCGCATGTGCTATTTGACTATAAAGAGATCTATTCCTGAGCATTTGCTAAGTGGTCTTCCAGAAACCTCTATAGCAAAATATTTCCTGACAGCAATATCTGAAAGATATAAAGTCTCAATCAATGTAGAAATTGGTACCCTTCTGAAGCAATTATACTCAATGAAGTATAATGGTAACAGAGGTGTTAGGGAGTACATTTTGATGATGGTCCATATTCAGAACAAGTTGAAAAATCTTAACATTGTTCTTCCATATGCTTGCATTGTCCATCAATCATTGAATACTCTGCCTACAGAGTTTGGTACAATTGTAACTACTTACAATTCGAGAGAAGAACCGTAGAATGTTAATGATTCCATTGCCATATGTGTTGTTGAGGAAGAGAAACTTAAGGTAGGGCATACAGATACAGCTCTAATTGTTTCTAAACCTCGCAAGAAAGGTAGGAAATCTAATTTTTCAGCTTCTGGTAATGTTCAGAATTACAATACAACTGGTCAGACAAGTGATGTGGGTGGTACTAAAGGTGTCTTCAAGAAAGAACTTAAATATTTCTTTTGTAAAAAGAAAAGGCATAAGAAGTCAGAGTGTTCCAAGTATAAAGTTTGGTTAGAGAAACATTGGCATACAGGTAACTCTTTGGTTTTTGTTGTATGTGAATCCAATTATGTTAATGCCACATCCAGTTCTTGGTGGCTTGACAGTGGAGCAACTAATCACGTTGCTTTCACATTGCAGGGATTCATATACAAGAGGAAACCAAATAAGGATGAGTTCAAGCTCGTAGTTGGCAATAATGAATTGGTGGAAGTACATTATATTGGAGATGTTTGTTTAAAACTAGACTCCAATTATGAACTTGTTTTGACAAGTGTTTTGTATGTACCATCTTTTAGACAAAACTTGATATCAGTATCTGTACTCGACAAACAAGGTTATGGTTTTGAGTTTAATACAGGTTCTGTATCTGTATATTTCAACTCAAATAAAGTTTTCCATTGTGTTTTGTCATACGGTTTGTACAGTCTCTGTTTAGCATCAAGTGAAGTCTATTCCAATTCATATAATGTTGAACAAGTTGCCAAAAGACCCTTAATAAAGGAAAAGTCATCCATGTTATGGCATAAAAGACTTGGCCATATTTCTAGGGAAATAGTAGAAAGGTTAATAAAGTATGATATCCTATATACTCTTGACTTCAGTGACCTAGAAACATGTGTTGACTGTTGTAAGGGTAAACTAACCAAGATCAAGAAAAATGAATCCACTCGTAGCTCCGATCTTTTACAAATTATTCATACAGACATAAGTGGACCTTTTTCACCCACAATTTGCAATAATAAGTATTATATAACATTCATTGATGATTTTTCCCGATATGGATATCTGTACTTGATTAAGGAAAAGTCTGAAGCCCTTGATAAATTCAAGATCTTCAAGACTGCAGTTGAGAAACAGCTGGGAAAAATTATCAAGATTGTTAGGTCTGACCGGGGTGGTGAGTATTATGGTAAACATGGGGTCAGTGGACAAATAAAGAGACCGTTTACCAGATACTTAGAAGATTGTGGAATAGTAAGTCAATTTACTATGTCAGGTAGTCCTGAACATAATGGTGTGGCCGAAAGGCGGAATCGCACCCTTCAAGAGATGGTAAAGAGTATGATGTCTAGAACTAATCTATCAGACTTCCTTTGGGGTGAGGCAATTAAAACGGCCTTATACATCCTCAATATAGTTCCAAGTAAGTCTGTTTCTAGAACTCATTTTGAATTATGGATCGGTAGGAAACCTAGCATGAGTCACCTTCGTGTTTGGGGATGTCCTTCAGAAGTACGCCTTTATAATCCCACTAAAGGCTTGTTGAGTTACCTGGAGGTTGTAGACCTATTGGCTGTAAATGGGTCTATAAGACCAAGAAAGACTCCAAAGGGAATATTAAGAGGTTTAACGCCAGATTAGTTGCCAATGGATTTACTTAAAGATGAGGAACTAATTATACTGAAACCTTTTCTCATGTATATTATAAAGATACATTTAGAGTAATCATGGCACTAGTAGCTCATTATGATTTAGAGCTACATCAGATGGATGTTAAAACTGTATTCCTAAATGGAGATTTAAGCGAAGAGGTCTATATGGTACAACCTGAAGGATTTCAGAAAGATGGTGAAGATTATCTTGTTTGTAGACTTAAAAAGTCTATTTATGGTTTGAAACAAGCCTCACGGCAGTGGTACCTAAAGTTTGACAGTATAATCTCCTCTTTAGGCTTTGTGGAAAGTAAAGTTGATAGATGCATATATATCAAGATCAGTGGGAGCAAATATATCTTTCTCATTCTCTATGTAGATGATATTTTGCTTGCATGTAACGATCTAGGAATGTTGCATGAGGTAAAGCAGTCATTGTCTATGCATTTTGATATGAAAGATCTTAGAGAAGCATATTTTGTTCTGGGTATTGAAATCCACAGAGATAGAACTCGAAAGGTATTAGGTCTCTCTCAGAAAGCATACATTAAGCGGATACTGAAGAGATTCAGTATGCATGATTGTAAATCTTGGGATGTGCCAATTGCTAAAGGTGATAAATTGAGCCTGGCACAGTCACCTGAGAATGAGGTTGAGAGAGAGTCCATGAAGGCAATGCCATATGCTAGTGCAGTAGGAAGCCTGATGTATGCACAGGTATGCACTAGATCTGACATTGCATTTGCAGTTGGTGTACTGGGAAGATTTTTATCTAATCTCGGAAAGGAACATTGGACTGCTACCAAGAGAGTTTTTCGGTATCTTAAGGGGACTAAAGATTACATGTTGACATACAGAAAGGTTGAAAATCTTGAACTAGTAGGGTATACGGACTCTGACTTTGCGGGTTGTTCAGATGATAGGAAATCTACCTCAGGATATGTGTTTATGCTAGCAGATGGAACTATATATTGGAAAAGTGTCAAGCAGACACTAGTAATTTCTTCCACAATACAGGCCGAGTTTATAGCATGTTTTGGTGCAGCATCACAGGCTGTTTGGCTACGAAATATCATTAAAGAAATGTCAGTTGTTGACTCAATTTCTATACCTATAAGGTTATATTGTGATAATCTTTCAGTTGTATTATTTGTAAAAAAAATAATAAGAATATCATTGGGTCAAAGCATATGGAGGTCAAATACTTGAAAATTAAGGAGCTAGTTAAGAAATGTGACATTATTGTAGAGCATATCGGTACAAATGATATGATTGCTGATCCTTTGACCAAAGGACTTCGACCCATTTTTTTTGTAAAGCATGTTGCTTGTATGGGTTTGGTAAAGTCTTTTGATACCCTAGGTTAGTGGAAGGCATCATTGCTCTATGTTATTTTGTTTGTACATTTATACATGTATTTTGTATTTTACAATGATTATCTATAAAGGTACATCTTCATTGGAAGATATTAATATTTTTTGTTTTATATATCATTGTGTGAAGTCTTATGATGGGTGTCAATCATAAGCATTGGCTTGGGGCATAAAGTTATAAAGTCTTGTTGGTATGTCTTATGACACATAAAGTTTATCTCTGGATAATAGAAGACATACATGCTTATATTTAAGGCTTGATTTCTCATGTGGCCTGAGCTGCATAAGGTAGAGAAATTGGTGACCGATAAGAGAAAATAGCACATGTATTTTAGATCATAAAGTGAGTGCTATTGTATCTTACTGCTCTATCACATTTTGTTCATGTCGATATGGTTGTATGATATACGTGACCATGGAAGGGACTATGTTGCATTATAATGTAGGTACCGCCATGATTCTATATCTACGATCTTATTGGACGGAATGGTTTACTAGAGTTGTTTCTTGAACCAATTTTGGATCCATAAAGTTTTCTTAGCATTAAAACATTCACAATTGATATCGCCCAAGTGGGAGAATGTTAGAATATTTTATTCTAATTATGGGCTTATATTAATTGTGATACAGGTTTTAATATAAAGCGTTAAGATAATTGGTTTTGTAATAGAAACTGTAAGCCCAATTGTTTGATCTAATAAAATGGGCTGCAACTCTATATTATTTGATGTGTGGATATTAGAGCGGCATCTGGATTTGTTATGGGCTTTTGATGAGTGAGCCTATTACATTCCATATATTAGTGAGCTAAGGTCTCACTCTCACTCTCTTACACAACTTACTCTATAAGCTGCCTTTATTTATCAAAAATAATCTTATATCATTAATGATTGATCTCCCTCTTTACACTTTATTATTGTGCATGTGAATGAATAGTCTCGTAATGGTCATTCACAAGCACAATAGTGAAATCATCAATAATTGTGATGATGATGGCTACTGTGTATATATAAAGCATATGGGTGCTTTAATAAGGTGTGAGAGATATTGTCGTGAGCAATATAAAGGAAAAACAAGAGAGGAGTGCGAAAGGAAAGCATAGGCTTTCATAAAGAAATAAAAGGCTTAAGACATCAGGAAGCTTAATTAGGGCGAGTAAGTTTCTCACCATCAAGAAGTTGGGAACATATGGTGATCTCCTCAGTGCAACTTTTCAACAGATCTACAGAAATTTCCGCTGCAGATATGGATTCTAAATCAGGTACGCTTCCTGAATCATCTGATTAATTCATTTAATTGTATTCTAAGCTATTGTGTTAAAAATTCTATTGCAAATAAATTCTAGCACAGTAGACCAGTAAACCTCGAAGGAACGAGATGAAACCCAGTTGAGTCCCAACACCAATTGAGTCTCACCACACATGAACAACTCAATAACAATTTTAGGCTATTTAGAGTAGATTAACAACTCTAGAATGGAAACTCAAGTCGTCATACAACAAATTGAACTTAAATTACAATAATCTAGTTCAATACACCTTCACACGTGCTTAAATCCTTCCAATCCACCAACCAACAACAAAAGCCCCAAATTTATCAAGGAAAGGAACCATATAATCAAACTAGAAAATCAAGAACTAGAAACAAGTTTCCAAAGCTCAAGGGAATAGTAGATTACCTCTAATCTCCAATTTTTCTCAAGCCTTTCTTGATTTATTTCCTCCTTTATTTCATGATTTCATCAAACCATTTTTAGGGTCCATTTTGTGGTTTTGTTGGCCATGGATCATCAAGAAGGAAGAAGAAAATAATTTCACATTTTATAAACTCATATGGCCGAAAATGGTGGGTAGTTGGGGGGCATTTTGGTCCTTTTAATTTAATCAAATTAAATTAACAAAAAATCAAATCAAACTTCATTATTTGCCAATCAAAATTGGACAAACAAAGTTTGACTTAAATCATGCCAAGTGTTCAAAATATATGTCACCATTTTTCATACTAATTATGACAAAAAGATAAGATATTTTAAACTTTTCAATTATTTAATCATTTAACAATTAAATAAATAATTAATTAAAAACAACCATACATGTATTTTTATTTACATTAAATAATAAACACATATATTTATGGCATGTGTCAAAATATCTTTTGACGTATAATTAATGTGTATCTAATCTTATTATGTATCAAATACAAATACACAATAATTATTAGCGGATAAAATCCCCTAATTGCATGTGTTATCGTTTAACGATTAAACGATCCGAATTAACTCACTTAATCTGGTGAAGTATTATGAATAATCTGTATTATTCATATCGAATTGCCCAAGTGCTCAACGAGTACACTTCATATTGTGAGACTCTCTAAGTTTAGGTTTACCTGTCATGAAATCCAATTTCGTGTCCATAATCCACCAACTCATGGATTATAACGACCACAGATAATCTCGCTAAACTATGCAAGCCGAGGTCATCGCATACGTATAATCCCTCTGTCACGGGCTATCCGTATTATACCTAGGATATAGATCAGAACGTCAAATCAGTTCGGTATTGATGAGTGGTATTTATATCACTATTTCCCACTCATTTACCTTAACATTTTGTATAGTTTCTTGAGTTTTATGAACGTTTTGATGTGTTTTATTGTTATTTTGCAGATAAATAAAGTTTGGACAGCACTGGAGGCAATTTGGGGCAAAACCGGACAAAAATGCGTCAACAGGGATATTTTGGTCTTCTGCGCGTCGCGACTCTAGAGCACTGCGCGCCGCGACGCCCAGCATGTGCCGGTTCTGCTAAAATGCGCCATGGTCAACGGGTCAACAATTTGAAAAGTTTGACTTTGCTAAAATGCGCCGTGCCACGTGTCACCATCACAGCCGATCTGCTAACGTGCGCCGTGCCACGTGTCATCATCATATGCTGCCGACACTCAGACTTGACACGTGTCGCCTCGTCATCAGCCATGTCAGCGGTCAACGAGTCAACTTCGCCACGTGTCAAGCCACGTCATCAGACACGTCACAAGGTCAACAAAGTCAACATGCCACGTCAGCCTCAGCCAATCACAACTTGACACGTGTCGCCACGTGTCGCAATCCTATTGTGCCGACAAATGCAACACACGCCTACGCCACGTCATCGCCACGTCAGCGCCACGTCATCGCCACGTCATCAATGACGTCATCACAATAATTGAGAATTAGCCGCCTTGACACGTGTCGCATGTACAGTCAGCCGCCTTGCTACGTGTCGCCGTCTCATTGTGCCACGTCGACAAATGAGCGTCGCGACGCGCAACGCCTTAGCGTCGCGACGCGAGAACAGTACCCGAACAGTAAATTATTTTTGCTATAAATAGGCCGCGAATTTTCAGTTTTTAGTGTACCTTTCTCTCTCTTGATTTTTCTCTCTAGAATTTTTATTTTTATTTTTTAGTTTTTTTATTTTAGTTTTGTAAATAATTTTAATTACTTTTTGTAATAATAGTAATTTAATTTTTACTTTTTACTTTTTACAGTTTTTACTATTCACCATGTTGAAGTAACTTTTTCAGCTAGGGTGAAAGGTAATTCTTTTATTGTTACTATTTAGATTAATCTCCCTTAAAAATAATATATTCACTATTTAAAATATTGACTTAATAAGGAATACCGCTATATTGGTCGGTTGGTAATTTAATTTTAATCTGGTTTAAACCTGACTAATCAAGGATACCGCCAGACTGGTCGGTTGGTAAATTTATTTTTGGTTCCGCCTTAATGGCTGGTTGGACTTAATTTGACTTAATCCGGATACCGCCAGACTGGTCGGTTGGTAAATTTAACACAAGTTTATATATTATTTTATGGGAGATATCTAAATTAGTAGTAGTAAAAGTAATTCCTTTTACCTTACCATTTTATTTTATTTTACTTTTCAGTATTTTTATTTTATGTATTTTATTTTTATAGTCCTAATTATGTGTTAGTTAATTAGAGGTTGTGATGACTTTTAATATCACCGGTTTATAAGGGATTATTTTATAGTTGGGTAATTTAAAGGTTTATTTATTAAGTCTTAAGCTTAATGCTTCTTGTTGTCTGATCACCAATAAGATTGATATGGTAAATCTAAAATGAACTAGACATAGGGATTTTAGGTTTCAGCCTTAGATTTAATAGCCCACGATCTTCCTTGAGGATAGATAACCCTTTAATAGATTTCCTTACAGGATAGGAATATACCTGTCGGGCGGGGGTAGCCATAATTGGAACTTAAACTTAATGAATCCAGGTAATATGGTTGACATAGACATATGGTTCAATTGGGTTATACTGGGTATTTGTAGTTGACCATCGGAAGAGGCTCTTACATAATTTAGTGTTCCAGGTTAGTAAACTGATTTATTACACAAACATAAAATAACCACTTCATCTTTTAAATGATATTAAAAGAATTCACAACCTTATATCTTTTTATCTGTATTTTCCTTAGTATTTTCTTTTATCTTTTTATTTATTTATTTAGCAAATCTTCAATCAACCAAATCAATCAAGCAATCAATTCTATTCTCCCTTTAATTAGATATTTGTAAATAAATAGATTCAATAATTAATAACAACAGTAGGAATTAAGTCCTCGTGGGATCGATATTTTTATACTACTTGAACGATACGTGCGCTTGCGTTATACGTGTGTGTTTACGCCGGTCAAGTTTTTGGCGCCGTTGCCGGGGACTTATATTTCTTGAGTTGTTAATTTTGAAGCTATCTAATTTGCTTGTATCTAATTTTCTTTATTTTTATCTGTAATTTTTATTTCTTCTTTTGATTTCAGGTGACTTAAAATGGAACATTGCTGGGAGATTGAGAAATTAAGTGCTTTACAAGAAGATACACCCCAAATCTGGGAGCAACAGTCCAGTTTTCTGAGGCCTGTTGTCCAGCCCAATGATTATCACTGGATGCCAGAACCAAGCAATACTACATTTGCTCAACATAATTCAATGTGGAGATGTGACATATGTAATGGTGACCACCCAAGCGATTATTGCGAATACAACTACCATCAGGGTGGCAGAACTATCAAGATCCTTCATGGTATGACGAGCCATCACATTTCAGAAAGCCACATTTTTCATCTTATCCACCATCTTCCTTCGATCCTTATCAAGAACCAGAACCATCCGAGGAAGATCAATTGATTCACATATTCAAAGAACAAGCAGCTCAATTTGATGCACAAATTCAGAGTCAAACAGAATCCATACAGAGAATGACAGATCAGATCAGACAATTCACAGAAAACCAGAACTATATACCTCAAGAACCATTCTCAGATGACACTGATGTAGCCTTCGAGTACCAATCATTTCACAATGACACTTCAACAGAGGAGGAGGCTGAGCAGTATCAACAACCAGATATATCAGTTCAGGAACTTGAACCGGCAAAGTCTCGATTTGATTTTTATTTTTCTGATTCTGATGAAGATGAAGATGAAGCTGAACTGTTTGTACCAACTGCACCAATAATTGAGGATGGAATTCTGTGTCCTCAAAACGAAGATCTTGGAGATTCCATTTCACAAATGTTTGAAGAAAATCTTCCTGAACCATCCAATCCAGTCATATCAGAGGATGAAGACCTAATGTCTGACTCATCTTTTCATCCTCAGGTGGAGCAAGAAACAGAGCAAATGGAGGAGCAAATGTCTGAACTTAATAAAGATCCAGAGCATTCAGGAAAAACATCGCTGTTTTGGGGAGTACAAATCAAAGATATCACCCAGAAGCTTGACAGAATGAAACTTCCATTCCAAGTCAAGCACCATACGAGACCTCCTAATTTTCTTTCTTTCTTTGCAGGAACCACTGGAACAACAATGAGCAAAAAGGTGGCACGAGCACTGAATGAGACAAAATTCTTTTTGCCACTTTACCGTTGGAAGAGACCCTTGTAGGCACTGCATTTTTACACATAAGTCCCTATGATGAGTCTCATTTTGGAGACACTACCTTTTAAGTCACAGAGGTCACGGGAAACGGACATCGGAATGGGAAATTCAGAATAAACAAGGTTCACTGTTTTCGTTAGTGCTGCGTTCGTGTTTACGTTCGAACGTCAAACGGATTGCGGGCGTTCGTGCCGCGTTCGAGTAAGCGTTCGAACGGTGTCAGTAATTCTGGTTTTGCTGCTAGCCTCACATCCAGCCCAATTAGCCCCCCCCAAAGCCCATAAAACACATCCCAATTTAAATAAATAAATATTAATTAAAACATTAACTAAATAATATAATAATTAAATTAATTAAATGATTAAATAAAACATATACCAAACATAAAATAAACAATTACCAACTTAAACTAAAATCATGCCTAAATTAAACAAATCACATACTAAATCAAAATATAATCATGCCTAATTAAAATCAATCAACCAATTATATTCCCAATCTAATAAGATTATTCCCAAACTTAAAATATTGTATTCCTAATCCAAGCCAATCAAATATTCAACCTTCCCTATCTAGCCAAGATTTGTCCCCCCTCAATCTTTGACTTCCCTTAACCAAACCAAATCAAATCTCTTGACTTCCCTTAACCAAACCAAATCAAATCCCTTTCCTTGTCAAACCTAACCCTTTGCCTATAAAAAGAACCATTCACCAACCTTCTCAACCTTAGTCTCTAGTCCCTAGCTAGCTAGTCTCTAACTCATACACAACACACATAAAAACTACAGGAAGAAGACACCCAAAAACAGTAAGCAAAAGATAAAGAGGAAATAGGAGCAGAACGGAGTTGGGGCCGCAAGCAAATCAGTAAAGACAACGAACGAGAACAGTGAACCAGTGAACCGGGAGAGTTGCGGAGCATCCACCCTTCCGACGATCGTGTACCATACATCCGAGAGGTGATTTAAAAGGTTAGACCTGA
>SKCR01043192.1:0-52503 GCA_019454045.1 Zanthoxylum bungeanum
AATAAAGGTGATAAGGCTGGACACGCAGGTCCAATTTAATAAATCGAATTTATTACAACAATTTCCAAAATTGCCCCACCCGACTAATATCCATCCGATATACATTATTCATTCTTCACAACCACGTATTCACACAAAAGCATGCTATCAATCAATCTAATTAAATTAATTAATCTGATAATTATGTGATCATCCAATGTTCAAACAACGATTTGATTTTGCTCGAGTCAAACTCGTTTTTTGCGAATAAGTACTCAAAGTACGAATTCATGAATTAAATTAAACTACATAATTAAATCCAATTTAACATGTATTTAATAATAATTCACTATTCAATTCCAAATTGAATATTACACTTTATTTAATAAACCTTTAACGACTTAAATTCCAAATTTAATCGCGTCGGGACTCAAAGCCCGATTAACGTCCAACGTCAATTCAATTCAAGTCTAATGGGCTTTAATTAATTTCTATAAGGCGTGGGCTTCGGCAACCAAAGCCCAATCAAGGAGTAACCCCATAAGCCCAGAAATCAATTTAGGCCCATTAGGCCCAATTAAACTTTAAAGGTTTATTAGTCGCATTTGGGCTTAACGGAAGTGGCTTTGGGCCCAATTGGATCCAATCCATTTGGCCTAAATCCAAATTTGTACAACAAAGCCCAATAAGCCCATTTACAACATAATAAGCCCAAATCCAATTTAAGGCCTAAATAACTAAATTACATGAATCCAATTCCGCAATTTAATTACCTAAAGTGCATTACATGATTAATCACCCAAATCAATATTTCCAAAACATGAAATTAGTCCAATTAATCATGCTCATTATCATCATCACATGTCCAACACATAAATGAAAAAATCAAACCCATTACATACTTTTAAGTCTCGGCCAAGGAGGGATTTTGTGTCCGATTTGGTTTCAATCCAATCGAACCCACAATCGACATCAAATCGCCATCCTAAATGATTTCTAATACATCCAATGTTCAAAAATCAAAAATCCAAGACTAAATTAGGGCATGTTACATTCGGCCACCATAAGAATTTTGGGGATTTTGTTCAATTCAAAATTAAATCCAATTCAATCTTAAATTAACATCATCCAACATCATTACAACTCATCCAATGAATCAAAATGAAAAATTCCAAGAATTCCAAAATACATTACACATTCGGCCAACATAACATTTTGGGGAAAATTATTCCAAATCAATTTTCAAGAAATTGATCCAATCAACTTTCAATACAAACACATTTAAGCATATTCATCAATCCAATTTCACAAAATCATGCTCAAATTCAATTTGCCCAAATTTTAAGCCCTAAAATTTTCATGCTCAAACCTAGGCTCTTGATGCCATTGTTGGGTTTTATCTAGGTCCCAAGATCATACAAGACATGAAATACATGTGTGAATACATCAATGGAGGTAGCGGAATACTCACATCGATCGGTTGAGACGATTTGAAGATGAATGAAGCCAAAACTCCACTGCCTTGGTCACGCCCACTGCTGCAGATTTGCTCACTGGTTTGAGCTGATTCGGGTCTCATTTCAAAGCTCCAAACTCCGTCGGACGAGTCCCGCCTCATGGGTGAACCTCCCTAACACCTTCGCAATAGTCGCAAGTGTGCTAGCACTTAGATTTTTCCATGAAAAATCCACTCATTGCTCCCCTAAAGCTCACGGCAGTGAGCTGTGTTGGAGAAGAAAGAAACAGCCCCTTGGGCGTGAGAAGAGAGAAGGAGAGATGAGAGAAAATGTGTTAATTAGGTAAGTAAAGCATTTCCAAAATGCCTTATATATTTTTTCAAAAAAATACATACATAACACCAATTACCAAATAATTCATTAAAGAATTAAAATGGTAAAAGTCTCACCAACTAACACTATTTCACCTAAAACCATCAACTATTCATTTCACTTTATAAAAGTGACATGTAGTTCTTTCAATCAATCAATCTCACATCAATCACATCACTCAAAGTGACATTTGATTTGACCTTGATGTGATGAATGATTTGACGCTGATGTGCTTGTCCGCACTCGAATTCGAATACGAATGCGTCGCAAACACTCGGGCTCGCTGTTTCGCTAATTCCTAATTAGCGAGTTTTCCGTCGCGTCGTAATTAAATGATTACGCCTAGCGAATTCACTATTCACGTCGCTAACGAATTAATTCTAAATAAATCGTTCGCCCGAATTAAAATCCAATTTCAATTTCGCGTCGAAATCCAATTTCGTTTAATATATCGAATATATTAATTTATCGATTAATTCCAAATTCGTTATCTCTCTCTAGACGATATTTTATCCTAGATAAAATATCTCCGTAATTAATCCTAGATTATTTTCTCTTTCTTCTATATAATCCCAGATTATTAATGAGTGCGAGTTATGCGTCATCGTGCATTATCGGGAAGCGACCCATGAGATCCCCGGATAATTCGGCAGTAAATATGGTCGTCGGATATCCGAATCACGTACGTACCAAGTACTACGTTCTCTACCGATTTACGAGACAAGATGGACTTCTAGCAAAGCACGAAGTCTATCCAATTCTCCGGTCATTTCTCTAAATATTTAAGATCTATATCAGGCGTAGTATACCAAGTATCGTGTATATCGGCCCAGTATATCGGATAGTCACGTGCTAGGGCTGGGGCTGGATAAGTGTCTGCCCCTCCGACGTCCATATCGGATGTCTGGTAACTAGTCTCTATAATCGGATATACATGACCTTGTCATAATATCCCGATGGCCGGCCAGCACTTAAGAGCACTAATACCGTATCCAGCGTGACATCATCTCCACTATGACTGGAGTGATACTTCCGTCTTGACATCACACCCAATACTCTACGATTCTCAATATACCCAGCATTGGCGTACACAGAACCGGTTAGAGTCCTAGACGACCTCAACCAAAGTATATTGATTGTCGTAAGCATTAGCGGTGTAAGTCTCAGGTTAAGACCATACACACCTACCCTGATTTCGGACTCCCATAGACACATAGTCATAATACCAATGGGATTCCGAGGGGTCTATCCAGAGCGAAGCTGTTTCCTGTACCATCGGTGAAACACAACCTCCTATCGCACTTGCATGAGTATCCAATACCCAAATATATGAGAACTATGCCGTTGTGCCCTCACAACGCGCACAAGTGCAATACTAGCCTATTTCGCATTATCGATGTCCAGTCTCGATAATACTACTCGACTAGGGATATTTAATGATTAATCCCTCGTGGACTGATACTGTCTCATATCATTCTCAATCCAGGAACTAATCATAGGGACCTCTCTTCATTTATATATCTAAGGTGATCTAATCACAAATGATGAGAGTGCAATTTCCTTGTCACATAGTTAATTTGTACAACAACACTATGGTCTGTACAAATAGTGACGCTATGGGTCATATTATCCAACACTCAAGAGTTCACATAGCAATCAAGAGGTAGGCAATAACAAGTAGGTGCGCTATAGCATATTGAGTGTGTCCAACAAACCCAATCGTTTCCCTTAGCCAACATCATTCATATTTTTTAGAACCTAAGTTATACATCAATATGACTCAGATGCGGCATGAATTTTGTGCTACAGCTACTGAGTTGTCTATGTATTTAGGGATCAAATCCAAAATACTACGCAGACAACCGCAAACACAACACTAATATCAAAACTTCTAATCTATAAGGTCACTTTGCAACTTCATAAGTCAATACTTAATAAGTTACAACTAATTTCACTAATACAGTAGAATCAACCATGACACTCCCACTGCATCTTTTCTGACTCTATATGACATAGACCATCTAATGTCATAATAAGACTCAAAACTAATCTGACCCTAATGGTTGCTGACTTTATCCTCCATGAATAAGAAACTCGTTCTTAATATCTCATAGATAACAAAGAATATGTTTCAAGACCCATCATATGGTTTACATGGTATCAAAATATCTCATAACAATTACGATTAAATTGATATCTTTAATAACACATAATATAATATTCATTATGCCATCATCCTATAATGCATAAGAATGACTAGACATTCTAATCAATTTCTCTTTCGACTAAGGAATCATCCTTTACGAAAGATGAACACTATATATAAGAAACACACTAACTGTCAAACAGTTATACTAATTGTCTCACAAATAGTTTTGATGTGTTCTTTATTAGATCATATCTAATGCACGACTAATGAGAGTATCTAACAAGTCTCTTAGTTTTATATCGTATATGAAAACTTTATATCAAATATAACAGAGACTACTCCCACTATTTTCAAGGAGAAAATAAGACTTATATAAACCTTTTACCTCATAAATATTTCATTATTACATTAATAATGATAATGTCGTTAGGATATATAACACTAGAAAGAAATTTGTACGCTCTCACTAACCTTACTATCATAAGTGTATTCTCTATGCTTTGATTGTTAGAGATATGCCATATACCCAACTTGTGGATGGGCTATATGTACATGTATTTGTAATATTTTCATTAATTAATAAAATGGCAATCTTTATTATACGTGTCTTACATAACTTATATGAATCATCAAACATTGTAATAAAGCCCTTGGAGTAATAAGATGATGGCTTCCACGCCTTATGAGAATCATTACTCTTGAACGTTCCTAGTCATAGTTTTGTGAATAATCTAGGCGTTCACAAAGCGGAGAGACTAGCATGATGATATAATCTGCCCTTAAGTGGGGTAGCCGATCTCATAGGCTACTAGCGGAGATCCGTCCGCTTGGTGTATCACATGGATGCATGAGTTGCTCGTGTCCATCGAACTGACAGCTGAAAGTTTTCACATGGAGTGTTTATCCCATGTGTCTGTGAGAACTTTCATGTATCGATTGTATGATTATTCCTTAGACTTGAGGTCTTTACAATCTTATGTGTGGATCAAATAACTTTGACATTCTCCTTCCCCGGTTCAAAAGATCCGGTCATAAGGGTATGATTGGGTCATTTGTTGAAACACATGAAGTTTGTAAAGATACAACAGAGAATCGCCACTCTCTCGGATAATATTTTCTTATAAGAGTAGTATTCCAATTCGCGGGTTGATATGTGTGATCAATGCTTGAGACTGTGGCCGCAGCGGAAGAATCATATGAGATTCTTGGGTTAGCACGATTCATGACACTATCAACATCATACTTTTGACTATATGGGTGGACACTTTCCATACCCTAGGTCAAATAGTGGGGATACAATGAGGCGAGTGACCGTATCATATGTAAATCGCATACATAATGGGTATATATATCTTTCCTTCTCATTTGGGGCCTTGGCATGTTGCTAGATGTCAACCTTGGTCATTGAAATCGAACGACCATCTAATCGGAGGATAATTTATATTCGATTAAATTATCACGATTCATTTCATGTCCAACTTGAGGGAACCCAAAAGGTCACACACAACAAAGTCGAAATCAATGGTTAACAGTGCACAGTATAAATTTATCAGCATATATGATTGTTGTAGGAATTGTTCATAAATGGTTCAATGTGTTTAATTGTTGAACAGATCATTTATGAGGTTCCATAGTGGCTTAGGGATTGGTGAATGACGATAGGGGCACTTTGGGAATTGGAATAAATAAATAAATAAATAAATAAAAACGTGAATAGTAATATGAATAGTAATTTTTTTTTGTTATTTGTTTTGAATTATAATTAATCCCAAACTCTTATTAGGGTTTTATAATCTCATTAAACCACTAAATTAAGATCCAATGGCTAAGATTAAATTAGCTTTTATCCCACATCAGATTCTTAATTAATTTTGTTATCTTTGGAGCACCTATATAAACCCAAAGAATTCTTTACAAATTTTTGCACCAAACCTTTCATATCTTGGGTTTATATAAGTGAGCAACTCTAAAGTTTAAGAGTAAGCCACTGATTTTGAGGATCCTTAAGTCTAATTGACTAGAGGAACCTCGAGTTAAAAGTTTTGAGGTATTTGCCTAGGCTAGCACCAAGGGCAAAATACTCGTGCACTCAAGGCGTAGTCTTGCCATTGAGTTTTGGCTTTGGTGTGTGCACCTTTGGAGGCCACACACTTGGGTGGCTCTTTGGAACGTGGAAGAGCTTGCTGAGTTCGAGAAAAACTTGTAGATTGGAGGGAGGACTGGAGAAGTCTTCGGTTCAAGTAAGTCTTTTTCTTTCTTTATTTTAATTAGAGTTCTTATGATAGTTAGCATGTTTAGGTTTATGTTTTTTGCATGTTTTATGAGTTTTTATGCTTAGAATATATAGTAACATGCCTAGGCTTGTAGAATAATCAAAACAAATGGGTCTTTGGCAAATGGATAGTGGCATCAAAATTTGATTTATTAAATTTTCCGCTGCGCACTCGCTGCCGCTTCCCAACAGTGGTATCAGCGTGCCGTTTTTATTTTGATTAGTTCTCTCTCATTTGAACTCGAAATTGGGTGTGTAAAAGCTCGTTGGAAAGCTAACACCCTGAAATTACTTTTAGGCACAAGTTTTGCATGATTTGGTTAAGATTTGAATTGTGAAATTTAATTTAAAGTTCACGCATCTGTAAAAAAATGTGAATAGTAAATTTATTTGATTAAAATAAAATGCAATATCATAATTAAATATTAATCAAAGTTATTTAATGCCTAAAATAATTCCAACATATTAAAACTCATATGCTTGATGATTCTATGTATGATTAGAATTGGCATGATTATTTTGGGTGCAAGCATCTAGAGACTTTCTAAGGAAATATAGAGTGTATTGCTTATCCCTTAGCTAAGTAATTATTCCGTGATGAACTTAGAGATTTATTACCTTTAAGGCTAATAAATATAAATCACTTGTTATAATAAAAGACATTATAAAAGATACAAGTGGGGTGAGACCAAGGCGTTAATAAAACTTTCCAAACTAAAGTTAATTTAACCAAATGTATTACTGGAGTTAGATAATGATTTGGTGTCTTCATTCACTCACTACCTTTTTATAGCCAAAAGGAAAAGTTGTGAAGACATCTAGATAATCATTTACTCAAAGCTTACCTTAAAGCATATTTAAAGTATTGGACTAATTTGGATGATCTATTGTTTATTCCTGTCACCAAGGCAATAAGAGCCTAAGAGGTAAGGGTATTTAAGAGAGTTCGCTCCACCTTCCATCTGGGGAATTTTCAATGGAGGAATCCATTTGACAGTTATTCACTTAAACTTGTTAAAATCCTCAATAATAATTTAAGTCTAAAATTTGCCTCCCATTGTAAAGTATAGACCCAAAGGGCTTAAACCGTATTGGCAGGACTAGGCTTTACCAGACTGACCAATACCAATTTGTCCCAAAATCATACTATTGATAATGGTTTGACTTTTCTGAGTCATAAGACACATCGAACCTTAGGCGTGGTCTTATAACTTAGTGGCAAAGATTGGGTGTCCACAAGGACTAATATAAGCTATGACATGTTTGATTGCCCAACCCAATGATCAAGGAATTGTGATATATATCATAAATTGGTTGGGAACCTACCTAATTATCGTATTTTATAACAACCAGCCCTAGTCGGAGTTATGAAATGATGATAGTGGGATCCTTGCCCACAAGAAATCCATCATATTGGGGTTGATGCGATTTGCTTAAAATTTTAAAACAATTGAGTGGGAGAAACTTCATAATATTAAAAGCCAATGTTATTATGAAACATTAATGAAAACATATTCCTAATTTTATCATTCTCTCTTAACAGGTGGGTTAAAATATTTAACAAACATTCAAATGGCAAACAGAGTATCACTTCGTTCCATCATTGATGAGCATAAGCTCAAAGGGGACAACTACAATGACTGGTTTAGAAACCTTAAAATTGTCTTACGACAAGAAAAGATTTTCTATGTTCTTGAAAGACCATTTCCCCCTGAACCTGCAGAAGATGCTGACCAAAATACATTTGATGCTTGGAAGAAACACGTCGATGATGATGAGCAAGCAGTTTGCATAATGCTTGGCTCTATGTCTGACGAACTTCAGAAAGCTCACGAAGATATGAATGCTCAAACCATCATCTTTCACTTGAAGGAGTTGTATGCAACTTCCGTTCATACCGTGATATTCCAAGTTTCATATGCCTTATTCCAAACAAGGTATAAGGAAGGATCTGTTAGTGGACATGTGCTTAAGATGATTGGCTACATTGAAAAATTGGCCAACCTCGGGTTCATCATGGATCATGAGATAGGTCACGATCTAATTCTTCAGTATTTACCAAAAGACTTCTCTAACTTTATTATGCAGTTTCATCTGTCAGATAAAGAAGCTACTTTAGCAGAATTGCACAATCTGATAAAGCAAGTAGAGAAGGACTTGAAACCGGAGCTTAAAACCTCTGTCATGCTTACGGGTACTGACCTGAAGCCACGAGGCCCAAAGAAAAATAAGGGCAAGGCCAAGGCTCCAGATCACCTAAAGCCCAATGGTAAGATGGAGAAGAAAAAGGGAAATGGGAAATGTTTCTTTTGTGGAAAGAAGGGTCATTGGAAGAAACACTTCAAATCCTTGAAAGCCAAGGAAGCTAGGGAAGCCCAAGAGGCCAAGAAGCCCAATGCTTCAGGTATGTTGTATATGATTGTGTTGGACAATTATGACCCATAACATCACTATTTGTACAAATCATGGTGTTGTTGTAGAAATTAACTATGTGACAAAGGAAATTGCTATTTTATCATTTGTAATTAGATTACCAAGATATATAAATGATAAAAGGTCCTTATGATTAGTTCCGGATTGAGATGATATGAGACAATATCAATCCACGAAGGTTTAATCATTAAATATCCCTAGTCGTAGTATTATCGAGATTGGACATCGATAATGCAGAATAGACTAGTATTACACTTGTGCGCGTTGTGGGAGCATAACGACATAGTTCTCATATATTTGGGTATAGGATACTCATGCAAGTGTAATAGGAGGTTGTGTTTACCGATGGTACGGAAACAGCTTCTCTCTGGATAGACCCCTCAGAATTCCATTGGTAGTATGACTATGTGTCTATGGAAGTCCGATTCAGGGTAAGTGTATTTGGTCTTAACCTGAGACTTGCACCGCTAATACTTGCGACAATCAATATACTTTGGCTTTGGTCGTCCAGGGCTTTAACAGGTTCTCTGTACGCCTCTTCTAGGTATATTGAGAATCGTAGTGTATTGAGTGTGATTTGAAGATGGAAGTATCACTCCAGTCATAGTGGAGATGATGATCACGTAGGATATGGAACTAGTGCTCTTTTATGCTACAGCTATCGGGATATTATGACTAGGTCATGTTTATCCGATTATAGAGACTAGTTACCAAAGATCCGATATGTGCTTCAAACGGGGCAGACACAATTCCAGCCTCAGGCCTAGCACGTGACATCCGATGATGGATCGTAATACGCAATACTACGTATAATACGCCTGATAAAGATTACATATTCCTTTAAGAATATTTCTGGAGAATTGGGTAGGCACGATGCTTTGCTAGAAGCCAACCATGTCTTGTAAATCGGTAAAAATGTAGTACTAGGTACATACATGTTCGGATAGTCCGACGACCGGATTTACTGCCAACATATCCGGGGATCTCATGGGTCGCTTCCGAAGATTCATCGATGACGTATGACTCGCACTTTATTAATCTGGGATTAATTATAAGAGAGAGAAAATTAATCTGGGATTAATTACAGAGATATTTTATGTGGGTATAAAATATTATTTAAAGAGAAAGAACAATTAATTGGAATTAATCGATAAAATAATATATTCGATATATTGTATGAAATTAGATTTCGACGCGGAATTAAAATTAGATTTTAATTTGGGCGAACGAGTTAATTTAGAATTAATTCGTTAGCGACGTGAATAGTAATTTTGCTAGGCATAATTATTTAATTAAATTTGATTTAATTACGTCGCAACGGAAAATTCGTTAATTCAGAATTAGCAAACCCGAGCCGGGGAGTGTTTGAGGGCCCACTCGCATTTCGAATCGAGTGGGGCCCACAAGTCACATCAAGCGTCACATCACTAGTCAACTTTATCACTTTATTGTGATGGAAGTTGTTGGATGATGCTTGAGTGTGAAACACTCAATTGTGATGGTTGAAAGACATTTACCATTTAATTATTTTTTTGGTATTTTACTTTTAATTTAGTGTATTAGATACACTACACACAACCAACACAATACTTCTCACTCTCTCCCTCACACTCACGGCCTTGGGCCATTTTTCCTCTCCAAAATTCTGCATTTGCCGAGAACAACAAGAAGTGCAAGGGAATTTTGTGGCAAAATTTCCAAGGTGCTAGCACACATTAGGAGTCATATAAAGGTGATAGGGAAACCCATCCATGGGCATGGAATCCACACACCAAGCTTGGAGCTTGAAGAACACAAATGGAGCACAATGAGGAGCCATTGTCGAGAGATTCCAAGGAGGAGCAAAAAGTTTTGTGTTCGACGCATCGCAAAGCCGATCATTGTAAGTATGATTCTGCCATACTTCTTTATTGTATTCACACATGATTTCTATGCTTAATTGATCTTGGGACTATAGTAGAAACCCAACAATGGTATCAGAGCCTTGTTTAAGCATGAAATTGGAATAAGGTAAAATTGGGTAAAAATGATTTGAGCATGTTTTGATGAAATTGATTGTTGATATATGCTTGAATGATGATAACATGGTGTTATGCATGATCAATTTGATGAAAATTGGATTGGATCAATTTTTCCCCAAATCATTGGCTTGGCCGAATGTGGAGGTGCCCTAATGTCATGGTATTTTTTACTTTTTGAATCATTGGATGAGTTTGAAAGACTTGGAATTGTTGATTTAGGATTTAATTGGATTGAATCCGGAATCGGACATAAAAACCCTAATTGTCGTGACTTTGATGCATGGAAAATGATTGATTTTTTGATTCAATTGTGTTGGACATAAGTTGATGATGATAAGAATAATTAATTGAGTAAATTGGTGTTTTGGAAATATTAATTTGGTTAATTAATTATGGCTATACACTTTGATTAATTTAATTGTGAAATTTGGAATTTTGTAATTTAAATTAATTGGGGTTATTTTGGAATTGGGCTTGAAAAGTTGTATTGGGCTTAATGGGCTTGGTTGGGCCAATTTTGGTTTAGGCTAATTGGGCGGATCCAATTGGGCCCAAAACCATATCCATAAAGTCCAAATATAAAAAAATGGACCTTTAATATTAATTGGGCCTACTGGGCCTAAATTGGTTTCTTGG
This sequence comes from Zanthoxylum bungeanum, assembly GCA_019454045.1. Lineage (NCBI taxonomy): Eukaryota > Viridiplantae > Streptophyta > Magnoliopsida > Sapindales > Rutaceae > Zanthoxylum > Zanthoxylum bungeanum. Next base: position 11,320 of record SKCR01043192.1, read on the forward strand.
CAAATAAGTGTGATTCCTTAAATGGGCTTTGGTATTTGGGTTTGACCCATATTGACCAAAATTTCATGCCTTAAGAAATTAATTAAAAACCCATTGGACTTTAATTAAATTAACATTGGATGTTAATCGGGCTTTGAGACCCGTAACGATTAGATTTAGAATCTAAGTCGTAAAGGCGCATTAAAAAGTGTAATTATTTAATTTAGAATTAAATAAGAATTAGTATTAAATACAAATTAAATTGGATTTAATATTGTAGTTTAATCTAATTCAAGAATTCATACTTTGAGTACTTATTCGCAAAATGAGTTTGACTCGCACAAAATCAAATCGTTGTTTGAACATTGGATGGTCATTAATTTCAGATTAATTAATTGGATTAGATTGATTGATAACATGCTTTGTGTGAATACATGGATACGATGTATGAATAATGCATATCGGATGGATATTAGATGGGTAAGGGCAATTTTGGAAATTGTTGTAATAAATTTAGAATTTATTAAATTGGACCTACGTGTCCAGCATATTACCTCTTGATTCTTTGTATTTCTCTTCTCACCTATTCCCCTAAATGTAAATGAGGTTTCTTTAGAAGTGTTATTTAATCGGGTAGAAGTTAGAATTGTGCTAGCGGGAGAGAGGAAATGGAGAGATTTGTTCTAGGAACAATGTGTTAAGTATCCATCCGCATATCATTATTATTTTATTTATACGCGCCTTATTATGTTTTTAGAATGCATGTTTAAGGGTGTATGATGATGAGACCTAACAAAGATAATTAATTGGTTGCCAATTACGCGAAAAACCCTCAACATATATTAAGCGTTTTTCCTTCCATTGAGTGATTCTTACTCAAGATCCAAGATTGGCACTGGTTTGTTGGCCAAAGTCAAGACCTTTGTCCGTCGCGGATGTGTTTGAATCATGAAGGCTTTGTTACATTCGGTGTCTTGTCCAAGTTGTGATTTGTTGGCCAAAGTCAAGATCACTTCTTGTCCATCGACATCGATTACGAAGCTTTCCAAGGTCAATGGGTTCCGTTTAACTGAGATCATTAAGTTTGTTGTGCCAAAGCCAAGGCTTAGTTGATTCAGAGGAAAAAGGGTAGGGAATATATTGGATATATTGGCATATATAGGATATATGTTTCGGACTTAGATGTCCACCTACTGGATCTAGGAATTGGATGGGATCCAATTGATCTTAGAGATCTATCTAGTTAATTATCATACAATTTGTTGGCCAAAGTCAAGATTGTGTGTTATTTAACGGGATCCTAGCCCACTAGGAAACAAGGTTTCCCGAGTACTCCACGGAGGGTTAGAGGCTCGTCGAAAAATAGTGGGAGGCAAGTATTAAATTTGCAATATTCGTTTAGTTACTTGCCAATACGCGCTCATTTCAAATTTTTCGTCATCAAATTAATATATTAGTTGGACTAATATTTAATCGTTGTTTTAATTAAACAGTTGGACTGTATTCAAACTACTTCAATTATAGTTGATTATATAATTGGATTATAGTAATCAATATATTTGAATTTAACCAATTAAATTATAGTTGATTATATAGTTAGACTATAGTAATCATTATAATAAATAATACCTAAAATCTTTGATTTGATAGTTAGACTATCGGAATCAAGATAAATGAAAGATTAGCGTTTAGAACATAATCCTAGGTGAAAGTGTTTTTTAAACGGCTTTAATTTTCAGATTGGGAATAAAATCTCAGGATAGTCCTGGGGACCGAGAAGTTACTTTATTTGATAGAGTGACGTCTCGAGCCTAAGCCCGGAGTTGAGAAAATAGTAGAACATGATATTTGGAATATTCATATGATGATAACTTTAGTGCTTAATCTGTTATTCTTGCCACAAAGACTCCTTAATTTCTTATTCATAACTAAGGATCAGATCCTTATAGTATGATAATGAAATTGAAGGATCTTTATAGATCTATCCTTAGATCTTAAAAGTACAAATTGCAATAGAAAAATCTTGGAGAGTCAATGGTTATACTCAATGAGACAAAGCCAAAGTTTGCAATAGGGCAAGAAGCGCAAGGCGCATCTTACTTCGACATTCCAGAAAGCCAAGGCTTGGCCAAAGGCTTCTGGGGTGTGGAAAAGGGGCAAAGGCAAAATCATTATAATATTCTGGGAAGACATAGGACATATCCCAAAATGTCTACCTAAACTGTGGCAAACGGGGTCACTGGAAGCGTGACTGTCGTATGGACAAGGCAGACATGAAGGAAGAGAAGACGGGCAAGGCTCCAACTTCAAATATGTTTGTCATAAACATGTTCGCTACTAGTATTAAAATTGGATTTTAGATACTAAGTGTGGTACATAAATATGTACTGATGTGCAAAATCTGCTGACAAGCAGGATACTGACTTCATATGAGATTGATCTACGAATCGGAAACGGGATGAGAGTCGTTGTTTTGACCGTAGAGACCTAAGTTTAGGAACTACCCTTCGGGTGTGTACTTAAATTAGGAAACTGTTAAAATTTAACTAGTTTGACTAGAAACATTATCTCTATATCATAGTATAATCCGTTGCGGATATACCTTTATATTCTATAACACTAAAGTGTTTTATTTTATAAAGTTGATATTGAGATAAGCACATTAGATGTGAATAACAGTATTTATATTTTGAATATAAATAAATCTCAAACATATAACATGACAAACAAATAGCTCAAACTGAATTAATCAGTTGAGACTTATTTGTGGCATTGTTGTCTGGGACACATTAAACAAGACTCATATATCCACACTTTCGAAGAGTGGATACTAGGATGGATTTGATTCTATTAAAATAATGTCTACGAATCTAGTTTATTAGGCAAAATGCCTAAAACACCTTTTACTTGGTAAAAATGCAAGTGCCACCGATCTGTTAGCCCTCGTTCATAGTGACGTAAGTGGGCCCATGTCTAGCTAGGTTAGAGGTGGATATGAACACTTCGTAACCTTTACGGATGTGGCATCGCGTTATGGTTATGTGTTTCTTTTGGAAACACGGATCGCGTTATGGTTATGAGTTTCGACACGAAGTAGATAAACAGACCGGCTAAAGTATTAAAACCGTCACGGTTAGACCATGATGGAAAATACTTAAGCAATAAGTTTCTCAAATACTTGAAAGAGTATAGTATTCTTTCAATGAGGACTCCTCCCGGAACACGTCAGTTTGACGGTGTGTCCTAATGGAGAAACTGAATTTTGTTAGACATGATAAGGTTAATAATGAGTCGCTCTAAGCTACCATTTCCTTCAAGGGATACGTATTAACAGTGTAAAATTTATTTTGAATAAGGTTCCATAAAATCTATTTGACAAACTTCATATTAGATATGAACAGGAAAGAAACCGGGTTTCTCATTCCTGATGATTTGGGAATGTTAGGCATATGTTTGGATGATACCAAAATAGAACCCAAATTAGATAAGTGCCTAATTTGTGGGTTATCCTAGGGTAACCAAAGTATATAACTTATACAACTCACTAGAGAACAATGTAATTGTTGCTCACCATGCGACTTTCCTAAGAGGAATACCGATATGCAGTGGTAAGTGGGAGGAAAGTAAAACTCGATGAAAATCGGAGTAATAATATTCCAGCACCGATTCCTTAATGGAACACAAATAGTTCATCAAGGATGAAACTATACCAATAATCTTCGAATACACAAGAACCGCGATAGTCAGAAAACAACCTGGGAGGCATGGGTTTCTGATCTCACCTCATAAAGATGTAATATTATTGAGGAATACGAACTGACTACATATGAGGAAGTGATACAAGGTATCGACTCCCTATTATAGCAAAGTGCCATGAAGTCCGAAATGGATTCCATGTATACCAACCAAGTTTAGATATTGTTGTTGTACCGGAAGTCATTGTGCCTATTGGTACTATATAAGTCTTCAAGGAAGACAAACATGGAAGGCAACATACCAACGTACTAAGCTAGGCTTGTAGTGAAAAGGTATCGTTATCAACATTGTGTCGATTACGACGGAACCTTTTACTCGTTGCCATGGTTAAATCCATTTGGATAATGCTTGCTGATGTTGTATGTTTCATTTATGAAATATGGCAGCTGAACGTCAAAATCGCTTTCCTTAAACAGAAACCTTTTGGAGGATGTTTATAACATCCTGACCGTTTTGTCGTACCAAAACAAGCAAACAAGGTTTGCAAGTTAATTCGATCCATTTATGGATTGAAGCAAGCATTGCGTTCTTGGAATTATCGTTTTGATGTAATCATAATGGTATATGATTTAATTCAAAACGAGAATGATTCTTGTGTATATAAGGAGGTTAGTGGGAGCGCACTGATAATGAATGTCCTAAGTAATGATGATATGTCATTTCTTGGAAATGATATTCCCATAATACAGTCGGTGAAAGCTTGGCTTTCATGAAAATTCTCCATAGAATTCTTGGGAGAAACAACTTTTATTCTAGGAATAAAGATCTACTGGGATAGATCTAAAATTTATTGGTACTCTCCGAGAACTCGTACATTGAAATAAATATACGCGACTTAGTGTCTCATATGCTTTGAGCATATGGAGTCACAATCAGGCCAATCCAAGTGATAGTCATTGGATTGATGTTAAGAACATCCTTTAGTATCTTAGATGAACTAATGATGCTTTCTTATGTTATGGAGAATGAGAACTTGAAGTGACTGGGTTCACTACTGCAAGTTTCCTAACCGACAAAAACGACTATAAGTCGTAACAAAGGTAATATAAAGTTTGAATAATGGAACAGTGAGCTGGAAATCTTCCAAGCAAGATACTGTTACCGAATAAACAACAAAAGCAGAATATTGCTGCAGCTGAGGCAGCAATAGAAGCCTTTTGGATTGATAATAATCCTAATCAGATTATGAGTAGTTCTGTTAGCAGCTGAGCTAGGCTACAACACAGGCTAAAGAATTAATGGTCTCATCAACGATCCAGATATATAATTTAAATATTCATCTGATTCATTCGGATCATACATCGTGGCGATGTGATGATCGAATAAATCACATCAGATGATAACACCGTAAATCCGCTGATGAAAGTATTTTCTCAGCAGAAGTTTGAACGAACCGTACATAGTTCGGGTGTAGGACACTTGAGTGATTGGCTATAGGCCAAGTGGGAGATTGCTGGACAATTATGACCCATAGCATCACTATTTATACAGATCATGGTGTTGTTGATGTGTCAAAGGAAATTGCTCTTTTATCATTTGTAATTATATTACCAAGATATATAAATGATAAAAGGTCCTTATGATTAGTTCCGGATTTAGATGATATGAGACGGTATCATTCACGAATGTTTAATCATTAAATATCCCTAGTCGTAGTATTATCAAGATTGGACATCGATAATGCGGAATAGACTAGTATTACACTTGTGCGCGTTGTGGGAGCATAACGACATAGTTCTCATATATTTGGGTATAGGATACTCATGCAAGTGTAATAGGAGGTTGTGTTTACCGATGGTACGGAAACAGCTTCTCTCTAGATAGACCTGACCGGCGTAAACACACACGTATAACGCAAGCACACGTATCGTTCAAGTAGTATAAAAATATCGATCCCACGAGGACTTAATTCCTACTGTTGTTATTAATTATTGAATCTATTTATTTACAAATATCTAATTAAATGGAGAAGAGAATGATTGTTTGATTGGTTGAATGTGGTTTTCCTTAATTAAAATAAATAAAATAAACAAAAGAAAATACTAAGGAAAATAACAAAACACACAAAGATCTAGGGTTGTGAATCTTTCTAATATCTTTTAAAAGATGAAGTGATTATTTTATGTTTGTGTAATAAATCAATTTACTAACCTGGAACATGAAATTATGCAAAATCCTCTGTCGATTGTCAGATGCAAATACCCAGTTTAACCCAATTGAACCATATATCTATGTCAACCAAATTATCTGGATTCATTAAGTTTAAGTTCCAATTATGGCTACCCCCGCCCGACAGGTATATGTCTATCCTGTAAGGAAATCTATTAAAGGGTTATCTATCCTCAAGGAAGATCGTGGGCTATTAAGTCTAAGGCTTAAACCTAAAATCTCTATGTCTAGTTCATTTTAGATTTACCACATCAATCTTATTGGTGTTCAGACAACAAGAAGCATTAAGCTTAAGACTTAATAAGTAAACCTTTAAATTACCCAAACTATAAAAATCCCCTTATAAACGGTGATATAAGAATTCATCACAACCCATATAACTAACACATAACTAGGGCTAGTAAAGACTTAAAAGTAAAAAACATAAAGTAAAAATGCTGAAAAGTAAATTGCTGAAAAGTAAATGACGAAAAGTAAATGTTGAAATTAAATACTGAAAATTAAATGCTGAAAAGTAAATGCTGAAAGTAATTACTGAAAAGTAAATGCTCAAAGTAAATTGCTGAAAGTAAATTGCTGAAAAGTAAATGCTGAAAGTAAATTGCTGAAAAGTAAATAAAGTAAAAGTACAATAAAAGAAAATGCTGAGGTAAAAGGATCCACTTTTATTACTTCTATTTTAGATATCTCCCTTAATATAATATATTAACTTTGCATGATAATTACCAACCAGCCATATAGGCGGTATCCAGATTAAGTCAAATTAATAATTAATTACCAACCGACCAATCAGGCGGTATCCAGTTTAGTCAGGTTAAAACCAATTTAAATAATTACCGACCGACCAATATGGCGGTATCCTCGTTAAGTCAGGTTTTAACTAGTTTATATATTATAATTAAGGGAGATTAATCTAAATATTAGTAATAAAATTTTTACCTTTTACCCCAGCAAAGGGGAGTTACCTCCTCATTACTGAAAAGTAAAAACTGAAAATTAAAGAAAGAAAAGTACTGTGCGTAAAAGTAAATTGCGGAAAGTAAAAACTGAAAAGTAAAGAAAAGAAAGTGCGAAAGCGGAAATTAATTACTGAAAGCTGTAAATAAACAAACAAGATACAATCTTCTTAGTATTCTTAAGGAATTCCTTAGAAGAAAGTATGAATTTTACAAATGAAATGGCTTGGTATTTATAGGCAAAATTTTGCCTCCATCAAATCATCCACCAAATCCATTATTAATTGCTCCACTAATTGCTCCACCAAATCCATTATTAATTGCTCCACTAATTGCTTATCATGTTTGGTGGTGATGTGATAATTTTATTATTTATTTATTAATTTATTTTTTGCTTTGAAAATGATTGAAAATGACTTTAATAATTACACACAACACACTTCTGGATGGTTCATCAATTTCTGACATGATATCTTCAGAATTCGAAATTATTTTCCCTTTAAATGTTGTATATCCTTGAGTCTTCTTTAATCTGGAACTTGAATCAGCTCAATCCAATATCGGAGTAAAAATTTATGCCGAAAATACGATAGATGCGCAAAATTGGAATTTCCAAAACTGCACTTCGTTAAAACGCCCTTTCAAGTTTCCAATCTCCAAAATTAATATGTCATGTCCAATTTTTGCCCTTATTTGACCCACATTTCATCCTAAATGATTTCATTATGTCCCAATATTATTTTATCTGCAAAATAAACTAAAACACATCAAAACGTTCATCAAACCCGAGAAACTAACAAAATATTAAGTAAAATGGGCGGTAAATATTGATATATTTTCCGCTCATCACACCCCCAAACCTAACATTTTGCTAGTCCTCGAGCAAAACAACAAAATAAAATACAAGAAACAATTAAAATTAAACTAAGCCACTTTCGTAGGGATCACGATTGCATTTAGCATATGCAACAAGCCTTTAAACCCCTAGGTGTCCCTAGTGGATGAGTTGTAGTCTCGTGAGGGCTTACAGCAACGATACCCACAAACATTTTACAAAAGTAAAAAAATAATATAACTAATGCACACAAAAGCAAAAAGGCAAGAGAAAAGAGAAAAGAGAATAAAGAAGTTAGTGACTAATCAGGTGAAACTTCTACTCTAAGGTACTAGTTGTTTTCTTTCTTTCTAAATTACTGAATAAGTAAATTCTCCGATTATATTTACCATTCTCCATATGCACAGCCAACATAATATTAAACAACTCATTTTTTCCCACAACAGTCACAAGTGCAGTTGATAAGAGAGTAATATTCGTGTCCTAAAGTTTTATCAGAATTCAGACCTTTTTCCAGCAATGGAATAATTTTTTTGATTTTTTCTGATTTTTTTCTTTTATTTTTGATTTTTAAACAATATCTTCCGTCTATGTAGCGAGTGTTGGGTTGGTGGCTCCCAAACCAGTTGGCTTTAGGGCACCAGGTGTTAAGACACCCCTACGGACTTAATTACTCAGACTTCAAATATATATATATTTTTTTCCTTGCAACATCCTTGATCCATGTAGCGAGCTTTGGGCCAGTGACTCCCAAACCAGTTGGTTTTAGGGCACTAGGTGTTAAAACACCCTTACAAACTTAATAACTCGGATCTCAGATTTTTTTTTTTACTCCATCACTTTTTGAGATGTTTCCTCCAATTAAACTAGAGCACTGAATATTACAAACTTTTCAATTTTAGCTCATGTCCGTATGTTATTATGTATGTTGATAATATCTGCTAACTGAACATATGAAGATCCATTTTAGTCTGTTTTATGGAGAATTTACAAATTAAATAATTTAAAATGAAATAAACAAAAATTAACTTGTTCCGAAATAGGTTTGAGATACGTCTCAGGAGTGGAAACTCCTTACTCAGCTATCTCTTACCAATTTCACCTTTTTAGTCAAAATAAAAACACAAAAACAAAAAAAAAAAATTGTAATTTTTGAAAAATTTTCAATTTTTTTGTATTTTTTGAAAAATTTTGGACTAAAAATCTAATAAAAATAACACAAAATAAACAAGATACTAATCAACTATTCCCTCCCCCAAACCTAAATGAGACATTGTCACCAATGTCTTAAACAGTAGAAGAGGAGTTAAGAAGGTCGTACCTGGTTAGTTGAAAATCTACAAAAAATTACCGATTAAGATCTATGTCCAATTTACGCTTCTTACCACGATCGTTATCTGACCAGTTCAACTTGGAAAGAATGGGGTCGATTTTTGGTTCAAAGGCTAGGATTTGGTCAATTAATTCTTCGGCCTTTGTCGTTGTCAGGAAAATATCTTGTACTGATTTGGTGACAAACTCATGTCTTTTGGCTTCCGCAAGAAATACAAACAGGAAATCGAAGAAATACTCAATGTTAAGTAACCCAATGGGCTTCCGATGAATGTTTAAGTGTGCCCATGATGCTACGGTGAACATTTCTTCAAACATTCCAAGCCCACCTGGTAATGCAATAAACGCATCCGCAGTATTGATCATTTCATGGATTTGTTCAGACATACCTGATACAATGCGTTCATCTTCATTTGTTGGTCCAATTAATTATTCGTCTGCCAAAGGTTTTGGAATGATTCCCAAAACATGACCGCCACCTTCCTGAACGGCTTTTGAAATGCTTCCCATCATTCCAAGATTGCCACCGCCATATACTAGGTGTTGGGGTTGGTGCTCAGAGCGCCAATTCCCGGTTGTATTTCTTTTGAATACTTCTGTAAAACAATATTATTATGAATAATATATGCAGTTTCTATAATATAATGTATCTTTTTATATGGTAAAGACGTAATGACCTTAGAATGATTAGTCATGGTACTGTTGCAAAAGCGTCGCAACTGACATTGAGTAGTATCATGACGTTGTCATTCTCAGACAGTTCCTGGTCAAAGTTTACACTACTTGGTCAGTAAAGTAAACCCGTTGAGACCGGTACATGTCGTATACTGGAATATATGATTCCAATGGTTTCTCAATGAACCATTAGTCTTGAAGACTAGTATAGACGTGTTGGTGTTTATAGCGGATAAACACTAAACGACTCACCGAAGATTCTTAATGGATGGTACACCAACGTCAATAAGAATGTTCTCGGGTTGAGTAGCACTTGTGATTCTTAGACTTGAGATGCCATTGTGGGCACATGAGACATCTTCTACACTTAGATGGCAGTCACGTCACCGATCTATTTAGATCAGACCTCTGCCTGTTCGTTGGGTGTAGATAGATCCTCAGGGTGTCCTATGTGTATCAAGATAGGATCCGTCAGTTCTGTGTACCAGAGCATAGGTAGTCCATATGATTAGCAATCAGATAAAACCATGGGCCCGTGGTAAATTTTAGAAGCTAGTTCTAAACTTTCTTTTAGAGATTGCTAATAGAATAGTCGACTGGATAATCCCCGTAGAGATTTGACGTTTACATCTATATCTCTGGGATTTATCCGGATACCTGTGACGGAGGAATTATACATTTGCCATGACCTCGACCTGTATGATTCAACGAGATTATCCGTGATCGTCATAATTTACGGGTGGATAAATTATGGACACGAAATTTGATTTCGTGACGGATATACCTGAATCTAGAGAGTCTCAATAATGAAACATACTCGTAGAGCACTAGAGCAACATTTATAAATAATAATGATTATTTATAAAGTCGTTTAAAGGTTAAACGCAAGATACGTGCTAAAGGGACCCGATAGTCATTTGATTAATTATTGTGTATTTACATTTAATACTTGATTAATTTAAATACACATTAATTAATAGTCAAATTGAGATATTTGACTAATATCCTATATGAATATATGTATTTGATATTTAATGTAAATATAATACATATATTTAATATATTTGTATTTAATTAATTAATTAATTATTTAATTGTTAAATGATTAAATTAATTAAAATATAATATCTTAACTTTGGATATTTGATTTAAAATGATTAAGTTGCCTTTGTTGACTTAATATAAATATCAATAAACTATTATAGTTATAAGTATTCTTTTATGGTTTTGGAAACCTTGTTGCTAATCTAGAGTTGTTGACCCACTCTTAGATGACCTAGATTTGATCTTGAGTTGTTTCATTGTGTTGAGACTTTGATTTGATGGAAGAATGATGATTAAAGTAATTGATTTAAACTATTTGGTCTAATTTGTCCAATTTGAAGAAATTGAAAAATTAGGGTTCATGACCACTTCCAAATTTGGGGCTTTTCATTTATGTTGTGTATAAGGATGTGTATATGATGCATACAAAGTTTCATGTTGATTAGATTACATATTGATGTGTTTTGAATCATGAAATCACAAAATGCACATATCCCCCCCTTTTGGAGCTCTCGGCCAAATTGCCAATTTTGGGTTCTTTGTGTTGCCTTGGTTTTTTGATGTTTTGAACATGCTTAGTCCATCTTAGAAATGATTTAGAATCATTCAAAATTGATTTGATCAATTTCGGATTAAAATGAACAAAATACCAAGTGTAAGGGCAATTCGGTAAATTCACTTAAATTTGATTTATTGAATTTTATTTCATAATTTGATTATTGGGTAATTAAATAAATATGTTTATTTAATTAATCCGAGAAAAATTTTTGAAATCGGAAAATTTGATTTTCCACCGCTTCCGCTGCGTTACCGGACTTAGCCCCTAAAAACCCCTACAAAATGGTATCAGAGCGAGTCTGATTCTAGGCCCCCTAAAATGATTAGCCTTTATTAAATCAATGTTTAATCATGTTTTCTTGACTTTATACATGTTTATTATAATCTAATTTGGTTAGATTTAGGGTATATGACACTTAGCGGAAAATCCCTGATTAATAAGGTTTTAATGTAATTATGTATTTGATGCATGTTATGTGGTCCGTCTTGTCAATACGGTTTATGAATACTTCTCTGTGACTACATCCGAGACCGTGCCTCTGCTGTGAGGGTGTAGCCGATAGAGATTTATTTATACCGGATGTATATTAGATACTAGATAAATTCAAGCGAAAACAGAATTCTGAACGTGCCCTAGCTGTCAGGATTACGTAAGTAACTTGAGTTTATCATTGACGAGTTTAACCTTGGTACGTCTCCTTGTGGGCCTGCCTTCGCAGCGACAACGAGAAACAACCGGGAAACCCAGGAGTCACTATTGAGTGATTGACAAATGAGCTGTCTACCTGATGAATATACGTAGGCGAGACCGTGCCTCTGCTGTGAGCCGAAATATATTCACGGGATCCACCTTTCATTATTTGTATTTAATTTAATTATTAAATCTTTGTATTCTGTTTGGGGATTACAGTATTGCATGAATTAGTGGGAGAGGCATTTTTAGATTGAAAATCCATGATCTAGTTTATGCTTTTGATATTTTACGAAACTGCTTAATTTCTGCTAACCGTTTTTCGTGATCTATATGATAGATTGCGATGGCGGCACAATCCACAAATCAGTTTGCGCGTATGCTTGATGCGAACAAACTTAAAGGCGCTGAGAACTTCGCTGACTGGGAATTGGATTTGAGGATTGTCCTCGATTCCGAAAAGCTGGGATATATTCTTGAGGGTCTGTTGCCCCTTGCTGTGGGTGCGGACGCTTCGGAGGACGAATGCCAAGTTTTTGAAACTTGGAAGGATGATGATTTAAGGGTTAAATAATACATCCTTAGTTCACTGTCTCCGAAACTCAAGAAACAATACTATAGTATGCTAGATTCGTATAGTATGATGACGCGATTGATAATCGTTTGAGAACCAAGAACAAATGATTGTTCACAAAGTCGCAATGGAACTGTTCCATGCGCGTCTGGATGAGGGGTGAGATGTTAGCCCACATGTTCTTCAGATGATCGATTTGATCGATCAATTGAGGCAACATAATCTCATCTTGAATGACATTCTCGGTAGGAGTGTCATTCTTGGTTCACTCCCAGCTTCATATCGCCAGTTCGTGATGTACTTCAACATGAACGGGACTGTCTGTACCTACCAAGAGCTACATAGGATGTTGCTCACGGCAGAAGAGGACCTTAAGAAGGGAGTACCGACTCGCCCTCCGAGATCTACTTCTCTCTCTGCTTCTTCCCAGACCTGGTCAAAGGGAAAGAAGAAGAAAGGGAAGAAGAATAAAACTTTTGGTCATCAACAACAGGCAAAGATTGCTAAGCCCAAGAGGGCTTCTAAAGACAAATGCCACCACTGCGGCAAAGTCGGGCATTGGAAAAGGAACTGTCCTGATTACATCGCCCAGCTGAGGAGAGATAGAGCATCTACATCAGGTACATTTATTTTTCCAGTTATTGATTTATCTTTGGCTTGTGAAGCCGTTACATCCAACTGGATTTTAGATTCTGCTTGTCCCATTCACATTTGCAATTCGTTGCAGGTGCTGAAGGAAAGTAGGAGGCTGAAGCCCGGGGAGATGCAGTTGTGATTCAGGGAGTGTAGACTCTTTGGATGCAGTTACAGAGGGAGTATGCGATATCTCATTGCCGAATGGGACACTTTTGTTAAATGAATACCTTTTTGTACCAGGATGTGTAGCTAATATTATATCACTTTTTGTATTGGATACAGAAGGCTTTTGTATTAATATTAAGAACAGTTCTTTATATTTATATGATAGAAATAATATTCAGATCCTTAGTTGTCCAAACCAACATAGTCATTATACATTGCAAACTTCAAAAGATATTTTAAATACTGGAGTTAATAAACGTAGTTTACCTATAATTAATGATACTGAACTTTGGCATATGCGGCTTGGTCACATTGGCGTTAAACGCCTTACCCAATTGGTTAGGAATGGTTTGATACCAGATCTTACCATTGAATCCTATCCAACTAGTGAATCCTGTATTCAGGGTAAGATGACCAAAGCCCCATTTTCTGGTGTTGGACACCGCGCCACTAACTTACTGGAACTCGTACATTCTAATGTATGTGGTCCACTAAGTCAGACTGCTCACAGTGGTTATTCGTACTTCGTTACCTTTACCGATGATCTGTCACGGTACGGTTATGTCTATTTGATGCGACATAAATCAGGAACCTTTGAAAAGTTCAAAGAGTTCCGAAATGAAGTAGAAAAACAAACTGGTAAATATATTAAATGCCTTCGATCTGATCGAGGCGGCAAATATATGAGTGGTGAGTTCATGGATTATATAAGGAGAATGGGATTCTCGCTCAATATACTCCTCCAGGTACTCACACAGCATAAGAAGTGTCTGATAGGAGAAATCAGACTTTATTGGATATGGTCCGATCAATGTTGAGTTTCACAGATTTGCCCTATTATTTGAGGCTACTCTCTTTTAACAGCTGCACATCTTTTGAACAAGATTCCTTCAAAAGCTGTTCCTACGACTCCGTATCAGATATGGTTCGGTAGGAGACCAAATCTTAATTATATTAAGGTTTGGGGTTGTCCTGCCTATGTCAGGGTGACTCAACAAGATAAGCTTTCGCCTCGAGGGCAAAAGTTTAGGTTTATCGGATATCCTTCGAATACGAGGGGATATCTGTTCTATGATACCGAGCATCGAAATGTGTTCGTAGCTCGCTTCGTAAAATTTCTAGAAGTAGAATTTTTTTCAGAAGGTGGTAATCATAGACAGGTTGAGCTTGATGAAGTCCAACCTGAAAACAACGAACCAATGGAGGAACTTGAAGTTCAAGTAGATGAAGGACCATCAACACATACACTCCGTAGGTCGGAAATGGTATCTAGACCTACTGAACGCTTGTATTTGATACAAGAAAATAGTCTGGTTGTTCTCTTAGTTGAAGAGACAGATCCTTTCACCTATAGAGAATCGATGTTGGACATCGACTCCGTGAAATGGCAAAGTGCCATGAAATCCGAGATAGACTCAATGCATGAGAATCAAGTTTGGGACTTGGTTCTGCTTCCCGAAGGAATTGTTCCTATCGGTTGTAAATGGGTTTACAAGAGGAAGCGCGGACCTGACGGTAAGGTTAAAACTTACAAGGCCCGACTGGTAGCAAAAGGTTACACGCAACGACCTGGCGTCGACTACGATGAAACTTTTTCACCAATAGCAATGCTTAAGTCTATTCGGATTTTGCTTTCTATAGCTGCGTATCATGACTACAAGATTTGGCAAATGGATGTCAAAACGGCTTTTCTAAATGGATTTCTTGATGAAGAAATCTATATGGAACAGCCGGAAGGTTTTGCGTCCAGCGAAAACTCGGGCATGATGTGTAAGCTTAAGAAGTCCATTTATGGACTTAAACAAGCTTCACGAAGTTGGAATCTTCGATTCGACGAGATTATCAGATCGTCTGGTTTTTTCAAGAATTCAGAAGAATCCTGTGTGTATCAGAAGGCCAGTGGGAGCATGGTCGTATTTTTAGTCCTATATGTTGATGACATCATAATCATTGGGAATGATTTAGGTATGTTACAAAGCGTAAAAGCATACCCCTGTAAGAATTTCTCCATGAAGGACCTGGGAGAAGCTTCCTATGTTTTAGGGATAAAACTCTATAGAGATAGACAAATGAGGCTGATTGGGTTATCCCAATCAACGTACATAGATAAGATCTTGGAACGGTATAGTTTTGGTAACTGTAAGACAGCAAACATACCGTTCAGACATGGGATTCATCTTTCAAAGAAGATGTGTCCACAAACAGAAGATGAGAAGATTAGAATGTCTAACCAACCTTATGCTTCGTGTTTGGGTAGCATAATGTATGCCATGTTATGTACGAGGCCTGATATCAGTTTCGCTGTTAGCGTAACTAGTCGATATCAGTCCAATCCAGGTAATGACCATTGGATGGCCATTAAACATATCCTCAAGTATCTTAAAGGTACTAAGGATAAGTTAATAATTTATGGAGGAAACGAACTGCAAGTTACGGGTATACGGATTCTGATTTCCAATCGGATCCTGATGATAGAAAGTCTACATCTGGATTCGTATTTACCCTTAACGGAGGTGCAGTTTGTTGGAAGAGTTCCAAACAGGGATCGACAGCAGATTCCACCACTGAGGCGGAATATATTACAGCTTCTGAAGCTGCAAAAGAGGCTGTGTGGATAAAGAACTTTATCACAGAATTGGGAGTTGTCCCAAGAATCGAGAATGCGATTTCGTTATACTGTGATAATACTGGAGCCATTGCGCAAGCAAAGGAACCGAGGGCGCATCAGAAGTCGAAGCATGTGGAACGCAAGTACCACATCATTCGAGAGATTGTGTCGCGAGGGGATATTGTCGTGTGCAAGGTACCGAGTGAAGATAATGTAGCGGACCCGCTGACGAAGGCCATACCTCCGAAGCTGTTTGATAAACACGTGGAGTCGATGGGTATTAGATACAATCGTTATTGGCACTAGAGAAGTGGGAGATTTTGTTGGGGTTGGTGCTCAGAGCGCCAATTCCCGGTTGTATTTTTCTTTTGAATACTTCTGTACAAACATTATTATTATGAATAATATATGCAATTTCTATAATATAATGTATCTTTTATATGGTAAAGACGTAATGACCTTAGAATGATTAGTCATGGTACTGTTGCAAAAGCGTCGCAACTGACATTGAGTAGTATCATGACGTTGTCATTCTCAGACAGTTCCTGGTCAAGGTTTACACTACTTGGTCAGTAAAGTAAACCGTTGAGACCGGTACATGTCGTATACTGGAATATATGATTCCAATGGTTTCTCAATGAACCATTAGTCTTGGAGACTAGTATAGACGTGTGGGTGTTATAGCGGATAAACACTGAACGACTCACCGAAGATTCTTAATGGATGGTACACCAACGTCAATAAGAATCTTCTCGGTTGAGTAGCACTTGTAATTCTTAGACTTGAGATGCCATTGTGGGCACATGAGACATCTTCTACACTTAGATGGCAGTCACGTCACTGATCTATTTAGATCAGACCTCCGCCTGTTCGTTGGGTGTAGATAGATCCTCAGGGTGTCCTATGTGTATCAAGATAGGATCCGTCAGTTTTGTGTACCAGAGCATAGGTAGTCCATATGATTAGCAATCAGATAAAACCATGGGCTCGTGGTAAAGTTTAGAAGCTAGTTCTAACATTCTTTTAGAGATTGCTAATAGAATAGTCGAATGGATAATCCCCGTAGAGATTTGACGTTTACATCTATATCTCTGGGATTTATCCGGATACCTGTGACGGAGGAATTATACATTTGCCATGACCTCGACCTGTATGATTCAACGAGATTATCGTGATCGTCATAATTTACGGGTGGATAAATTATGGACACGAAATTTGATTTCGTGACGGATATACCTGAATCTAGAGAGTCTCAATAATGAAACATACTCGTAGAGCACTAGAGCAACATTTATAAATGATATTGATTATTTATAAAGTCGTTTAAAGGTTAAACGCAAGATACGTGCTAAAGGGACCCGATAGTCATTTGATTAATTATTGTGTATTTACATTTAATACTTGATTAATTTAAATACACATTAATTAATAGTCAAATTGAGATATTTGACTAATATCCTATATGAATATATGTATTTGATATTTAATGTAAATATAATACATATATTTAATATATTTGTATTTAATTAATTATTTATTTTAAATGATTAAATTAATTAAAATATAAATATCTTAACTTTGGATATTTGATTTAAAATGATTAAGTTGCCTTTGTTGACTTAAATAAATATCAATAAAGTGTTTTAGATATTTATGTCAAGTTGATTAAATGAAATTGCAAATGAAATTGAAATTAATATTTTTGTATTAGCCTTTACCATTTTCGGCCAAGGGCTTTTCCAAACAAGTATATATTGTTTTTCATTTCATTTCATTTCTAACCTAATACACTTTTCACACAAAACTCCATTAAAGAAAGCAAAGAAGCTAGAGTGAAAGAAAGAAAAACAAAGGAAAAGCTTGGTTTTAGTAAGTATTCTCAAGATTAGAAAGGAAATTGTTCCTAAGGATCTAGGCTACATCTTGTGATGTTCTTATGTTATTCTTTTCTTTATTCTTTGTGTTTTTGATGATGGAAGTTTTGTTAAAAGTGTTGAGCATGTATGATGAAGGAAGCTTATGACTATTGTAGTTATAAGTATTCTTTTATGGTTTTGGAAACCTTGTTGCTAATCTAGAGTTTTTGACCCACTCTTAGATGACCTAGATTTGATCTTGAGTTGTTTCATTGTGTTGAGACTTTGATTTGATGGAAGAATGATGATTAAAGTAATTGATTTAAACTATTTGGTCTAATTTGTCCAATTTGAAGAAATTGAAAAATTAGGGTTCATGACCACTTCCAAATTTGGGGATTTTCATTTATGTTGTGTATAAGGATGTGTATATGATGCATACAAAGTTTCATGTTGATTAGATTACATATTGATGTGTTTTGAACATGAAATCACAAAATGCACATATCCCCCCCTTTTGGAGCTCTCGGCCAAATGGCAATTTTGGGTTCTTTGTGTTGCCTTTGTGTTTTGATGTTTTGAACATGCTTAGTTCATCTTAGAAATGATTTAGAATCATTCAAAATTGGTTTGATCAATTTCGGATTAAAATGAACAAAATACCAAGTGTAAGGGCAATTCGGTAAATTCACTTAAATTGATTTATTGAATTTTATTTCATAATTTGATTATTGGGTAATTAAATAAATATGTTTATTTAATTAATCCGAGAAAAAGTTTTGAAATCGGAAAATTTGATTTTCCACCGCTTCCGCTGCGTTACCGGACTTAGCCCCTAAAAACCCCTACACTAGGTGCATATTTTTCTCTGCTATGACTCTCCCCAATTCCTTTGCAGCCTCAATCAATTCCGGTTTATTACCAGAATTGGATCCACATAAAACACAAATTCGCTTGACTCGCTGCTGTGAAGTTGCTTCCATTTTCTTTCTCTTATTTGGATGTATATCTGGATGTGTCGAAGAAAGAATGTAGAGCTGAATTTATAGAACCTGAAAATGGGTGAGTAATATTAGCACTAGTACCTGCCAAATGACAATTATTAATGAACGTTAAAATAAATCGTGAAAAATTTAAAATTTAGATCTTGTCGGCGAAAATAAAGGAAATAAAAACATAAAAGCAAATCAAAGCATTATTAAGGCAACAGAATTGTTTACGCAATACGCCACTAGTTTAGTATAAATTCATAATGATGCGTCTCAAGAATTAATTCTTTACTCAGCCATCACAAATGAATTAGCTCTATTCTTTATGATTGCCAAACACCATTCCTTCTATCTTAAAATGCTCCGTTTGTGCTTTTCCCTACAAAAATAAACACAAAATTAAGAACTCTACAACATGTATACACAAAATATGAAAACGAAAGTGTGAAAGCGGAAATTAATTACTGAAAGCTGTAAATAAACAAACAGATACAATCTTCTTAGTATTCTAAAGGAATTCTTTAGAAGAAAGTATGAATTTTACAAATGAAATGGCTTGGTATTTATAGGTAAAATTTTGCCTCCATCAAATCATCCACCAAATCCATTATTAATTGCTCCTCTTCTTTAATCTGGAACTTGAATCAGCTCAATCCGATATCGGAGTAAAAAGTTATGCCCAAAATATGACAGATGCGCAAAACTGGAATTTCCAAAACTGCACTCGTTAAAACGCCCTTTCAAGTTTCCAATCTCCAAAATTAATATGTCAAGTCCAATTTTTACCCTTATTTGACCCACATTTCGTCCTAAATGATTCATTGTGTCCCAATATTATTTTATCTGTAAAATAAACTAAAACACATCAAAACGTTCATCAAACCCGAGAAACTAAACAAAATATTAAGTAAAATGGGCGGTAAATATTGATATATTTTCTGCTCTTCATGACCCATCGGAATTCCATTGGTAGTATGACTATGTGTCTATGGAAGTCCGAATCAGGGTAGGTGTATTTGGTCTTAACCTGAGACTTGCACCGCTAATACTTGCGACAATCAATATACTTTGGTTTTGGTCATCCAGGGCTTTAACAGTTATGTGTACGCCTCTTCTGGGTATATTGAGAATCGTAGTGTATTGGGTGTGATATCAAGATGGAAGTATCACTCCAGTCATAGTGGAGATGATGATCACGTAGGATACGGAACTGGTGCTCTTTTATGCTGCAGCTATCGGGATATTATGACTAGGTCATGTTTATCCGATTATAGAGACTAGTTACCATAGATCCGATATGTGCTTCGTACGGGGCAGACACAATTCCAGCCCCAGGCCTAGCACGTGACATCCGATGCTGGATCGTAATACGCAATACTGTGTATACTACGCCTGATAAAGATTACATATTCCTTTAAGAATATTTCTGGAGAATTGGGTAGGCACTGTGCTTTGCTAGAAGCCAACCATGTCTGTAAATCGGTAAAAACGTAGTACTAGGTACGTACGTGTTCGGATAGTCCAACAACCGGATTTACTGCCAATATATTCGGGGATCTCATGGGTCGCTTCCCGAAGATTCACCGATGACGTATGACTCGCACTTTATTAATCTGAGATTAATTATAAGAGAGAGAAAATTAATCTGGGATTAATTACGGAGATATTTTATCTGGGATAAAATATTATTTAAAGAGAGAAAACGATTAATTTGGAATTAATCGATAAAATAATATATTTGATATATTATACGAAATTAGATTTCGACGCGGAATTAAAATTAGATTTTAATTCGGGCGAACGAGTTAATTTAGAATTAATTCGTTAGCGACGTGAATAGTAATTTTGCTAGGCATAATTATTTAATTAAATTTGATTTAATTACGTCGTAACGGAAAATTCGTTAATTCGAAATTAGCGAACCTGAGCCCGGGAGTGTTTGCGGGCCCACTCGTATTTTGAATCGAGTGGGGCCCACAAGTCACATCAAGAGTCACATCACTAGTCAACTTTATCACTTTATTGTGATAGAAGTTGTTGGATGATGCTTGAGTGTGAAACACTCAATTGTGATGGTTGAAAGACATTTACCATTTAATTAATTTTTTGATATTTGACTTTTAATTTAGTGTATTAGATACACTACACACAACCAACACAATATTTCTCACTCTCTCCCTCACACTCACGGCCTTGGGCCATTTTTCCTCTCCAAAATTTTGTATTTGCCGAGAAACAACAAGAAGTACAAGGGAATTTTGTGGCAAAATTTCCAAGGTGCTAGCACACATTAGGAGTCATATAAAGTGATATGGAAACCCATCCATGGACTTGGAATCCACACACCAAGCTTGGAGCTTGAAGAACACAAATGAAGCACAATGAGGAGCCATTGCCGAGAGCTTCCAAGGATGAGCAAAAATTTTTGTGTTCGACGCATGGCAAAGCCGATCATTGTAAGTATGATTCCGCCATACTTCTTTATTGTATTCACACATGATTTATATGCTTAATTGATCTTGGGACTATAGTAGAAACCCACAGATTGAACTATATCTCAAAACTCTGAACCTTCTACTTGGGTTCTTGACACCAGTTGTGGGACTCACTTGTGTAACAATGTACAGGGCCTGAGAAACAGTAGGAGACTCCGTCATTGGGAGGTTGACTTACGCATGGGTAATTGAGCAAAACTGGCTGCATTGTGCGTGGGGACTTATTCATTAGTTTTGCCGAATGGTTAGTTTTAGACTTAGAAGATTGTGTTAATGTATCTTCTAGTAAAGAACATCATTTCAATTTCTTCTTTATGTAATAAAGGCTTTTCATGACTAATAAGTTGTAATGAATGTTCTATTTATTTCAATGAAATAAAATATGAAGATGGTATTTTGAATAATGGTATCTATGTCTTACAAACTAACAAAGAATGTTCAACCTCTAATAAATACAACGGTAACTCGAATAATCTCAATGAATCACTTCTATGGCACATTCGCTTTTGTCATATCAAACAAGATTAACTAAGCTACATAAGGATGGATATTCAGACCCTTCAAATATGAACCTTATGGAACTTGTGAGTCTTGTTTACTTGGTAAAAAACCAAATTACCCTTCAAAGGTAAATGACATCGTGCAGCGGAGACATTAAAACTCATACACTCTGATGTATGCGGACCAATGTCAGTCACCGCTAGAGGTGGATTCTCCTACTTCATTACCTTTATCGATGATCACTCACGATATGGGTATGTGTACCTTATGCGGTACAAATCTGAAGCCTTTGAGAAATTCAAAGTATTCAAAGCTGAAGTAGAAAACCAGCTTAATAAACTATTAAGTCACTAAGGTCTGACCGAGGTGGTGAATACTTAAGCGACGAATTTCAAGATTACTTGAGAGAAAATGGCATTGTTTCCCGGTGGACTCCTCCGGGAACTCCACATCATAATGGGGTCTCCGAAAGGAGAAATCAGACATTATTAGATATGGTCCGATCAATGATGCCAGACACGAATCTACCTCTTTCATTTTGGGGTCTTGCTTTAGAAACTGCAACACTACTACTAAACAAAGTTCCTTCCAAGACTATTAGTCAAACACCATATGAGATATGATCTGGGAAACGTCCTAGTCTTAGTTATCTAAGAGTTTTGGGATGTGACGCATATGTTAAGCTCACGCAAACTAACAAATTGGATGATAGGGTAATTCAATGTAAGTTTGTAGGGTATGCCTTGAACTCAAGAGCATACGTGTTCTACGTCCCAAATGAACAAAGAACATTTGTCTCACGATATGCTAAATTTCTTGAGAATGAATTCCTTCTCAAGAAACATAGTGGGAGTAGACTTGACCTCGATAAGGTACGAGAAGAACAAACTAACATAGAACTAAACCCAGACCCCTCAAAAGGGCAGCGACGGAACAACCACAAGGTTATGAACTTAGAAGGTCTAGTAGGGAAAGACATGAGCCTGAAAGATATGGTTTCCATATTGATGAGGAACATGATCAGGTCATTGATAATGACGATCTTACCAGTTATGACGAAGCAATGCGTGACATTGATTCAGTCAAGTGGCTTGAGGCCATGAAATCCGAAATAGACTCTATGTATAAGAATCAAGTCTGAGACTTGGTGAATGCACCTGAAGGGATAAAACCCATAGGCTGCAAGTGGATTTACAAGCGTAAAACTGATACAGAAGGCAACATCCAAACCTATAAGGCTAGGTTGGTGGCGAAAGGTTATAGACAAATCCAAGGAATTGACTATGACGAAACCTTCTCGCATGTTGCAATGATAAAGTTCATTCGAATTTTACGGGCACTAGCTGCACACTTTGATTATGAGATTTGGCAGATGGATGTCAAAACTACATTCCTTAATGGGAACCTCGTAGAGGAAGTCTATATGACACAACCTGAGAGGTTTGCATCTAAGGATGATTATAATAAAGTATGCAAGCTTAAACGATCCATTTATGGACTCAAGCAAGCCTCTAGAAGTTGGAATATACGATTTGATGAGACAATCAAAGAATTTGACTTCATCAAAAATGTAGACGAGCCTTGTGTTTACAGGAAAAGTAGTGGGAGTGCTGTTGTATTTCTTGTATTATATGTCGATGGCATATTAATCGGGAATGATATTCCCATAATGCAAGCCACCAAGCAATGGTTATCTCAGAATTTCTCCATGAAAGATTTGAGAGAAGCAGCCTACATCCTCGGCATTAAGATCTACCGTAATAGATCTAAGAGGTTGTTAGGACTTTCTCAATCTACATACATAGATAAAGTTTTGAAAAGATTCAAAATGAAAGATTCCAAAATAGGTAATTTACCTACTTGTCATGGAATCAAATTATCTAAGGAGCAATGTCCACATACTCCTTCAGATAGAGAGCATATGAGTAGGATCCCTTATGCTTCAGCAATAAGATCGATCATGTACGCCATGCTATGTACAAGACCTGATGTCTCTTATGCTCTTAGCATAACGAGCAGGTATCAGGCAAATCCTGGTGAGCAACACTAGGCAGCAGTCAAAACAATCCTCAAGTATCTGAGAAGAACTAAGGATATGTTCTTGACATACGGAGATTGTTCTGAGATGAAAGTCATTGGTTAATGTGATGCGAGCTTTCAGGCCGATAGAGATGACAGCAGATCGCAAACAAGATATCTGTTTACTTTGAATGGCGGAGCTGTCCCTTGGAAAAGCTCAAAGCAGTCAACTACAGCGGACTCCACCACTGAAGCCGAGTATATTGCAGCATCTGGGGCAACTAAAGAAGCAGTCTGGATAAAGAAGTTCATCACAGAGCTAGAAGTTCTTCCCGTGATAAAGAATGGCGTCACGATGTACCATGACAACACGGGCGCCATTGCTAAATCAAAGGAACCAAGGTCCCACCAGAAATCCAAGCATGTACTCAGGCGATTTCATCTCATCAGGGAGATTGTTGAGAGAAAAGAAGTTATTATAGAGAAAATACCCACAGAAGATAATCTTGCAGATTCTCTGACTAAAGGGCTGACTCAACAAAAGCATGATAGGCACACCCGAGAGTATTGTGTCCAGATTCATACTAGTTGGCTATAGTGCAAGTGGGAGATTGTTAGGGATATGCCCTATACCCAACTTGTGGATGGGCTATATGTACATGTATTTGTAATATTTTCATTAATTAATAAAATGGCAATCTTTATTATACGTGTCTTACATAACTTATATGAATCATCAAACACTGTAATAAAGCCATTGTAGTAATAAGATGATGGCTTCCACGCCTTATGAGAATCATTACTCTTAAACGTTCCTAGTCATAGTTTTGTGAATAATCTGGGCGTTCACAAAGCGGAGAGACTAGCATGATGATATGATCTGCCCTTAAGTGGGGTAGCCGATCTCATAGGCTACTAGCGGAGATCCTTCCGCTTGGTGTATCACATGGATGCATGAGTTGCTCGTGTCCATCGAACTGACCGCTGAAAGTTTTCACATATAGTGTTTATCCCATGTGTCTGTGAGAACTTTCATGTATCAATTGTATAACTAGTCCTTAGACTTGAGGTCTTTACAATCTTATGTATGGATCAAATAACTTTGACATTCTCCTTCCCCGGTTCAAAATATCCGGTCATAAGGGTATGATTGGGTCATTTGTTGAAACACATGAAGTTTGTAAAGATACAACAGAGAATCGCCACTCTCTCGGATAATATTTTCTTATAAGAGTAATATTCCAGTTCGCGGGTTGATATGTGTGATCAGTGTTTGAGACTGTGGCCGCAGCGGAAAAATCATGTGAGATTCTTGGGTTAACATGATTCATGACACTATCAACATCATACATTTGACTATATGGGTGGACATTTTCCATTCCCTAGGTCAAACGGTGGGGATACAGTGAGGTGAGGGATCGTATCATATGTAAATCACATACAGAATGGGTATATATATCTTTCATTCTCATTTGGGGGCCTTGGCATGTTGCTAGATGTCAACCTTAGTCATTGAAATCGAATGACCATCTGATCGGAGGATAATTTATGTTCTATTAAATTATCATGATTCATTTCATGTCCAACTTGAGGGGAACCCACAAGGTCACACACAATAAAGTCGAAATCAATAGTTAATAGTGAACAGTACAAATTTATCAGCATATATGATTGTTGTAGGAATTGTTCATAAATGGTTCAATGTGTTTAATTATTGAACAGATCATTTATGAGGTTCCATAGTGGCTTAGGGATTGGTGAATGACGATAGGGTCACTTTGGGAATTGGAATAAATAAATAAATAAAAACGTGAATAGTAATATGAATAGTAAATTTTTTTTGTTATTTGTTTTGAATTCTAATTCGGCCCAAACTTTTATTAGGGTTTTATAATCTCATTAAACCACTAAATTAAGATCCAATGGCTAAGATTAAGTTAGCTTTTATCCCACATCGGATTCTTAATTAATTTTGTTATCTTTGGAGCACCTAGAAAAAACCAAAGAATTCTTTACAAATTTTTGCACCAAATCTTTCATATCTTGGGTTTATATAAGTGAACAACTCTAAAGTTTAAGAGTAAGCCACTGATTTTGAGGATCCTTAAGTCTAATTGACTAGAGGAACCTCGAGTTAAAAGTTTTGAGGTATTTGCCTAGGTTAGCACCAAGGGCAAAATACCCGTGCACTCAAGGCGTAGTCTTGCCGTTGAGTTTTGGCTTTGGTGTGTGCACCTTTGGAGGCCACACACTTGGGTGGCTCTTTGGAACATGGAATAGCTTGTTGAGTTCGAGAAAAGCTTGTAGATTGGAGGGAGGATTGGAGGAGTCTTCGGTTCAAGTAAGTCTTTTTGTTTCTTTATTTTAATTAGAGTTCTTATGATAGTTAGCATGTTTAGGTTTATGTTCTTTGCATGTTTTATGAGTTTTTATGCTTGGAATATATAGTAACATGCCTAGGCTTGTAGAATAATAAAAACAAATGGGTATTGGGCAAAGGGATAACGGCATCAAAATTTGATTTATTAAATTTTCCGCTGCGCACTCGCGGCCGCTTCCCAACATTGATAAAATCAGACAATCTGATTGTTATCAAAATTAGAAAACACAGATTTCTGGAAAGCTTAATGAGTCTACTATAGGCTCTATAAGCTAGTATATCAAATTGTGATCTTAGCAGAATACAAACTCCAGGGCCATTCCAGAACGAATTCTTCAAGCAAAGAAATCACAATGGATCTCTTCTTCGAAGAAACCATTCAGGAACGCCACTTTGCATTCTTTAGCCAAAATACATAGTTTAATATCAACATTAACTAACAGATCTTTAATTGTTCAATTAGTGCGACTAGAGACAAGTTTTCTCAGAATCTATAATAAAATACTGAGTATAACTTTTCTCACTGTCATACTATAAAGGTCAAACCTTTAATAAGCTCACTTTGCTTTTGCTACGCAAACAATTTGCACATTTTATGAACGATTCATAACGAAAGCTTAATCAAGTTCAAAACTTGATTGTAGTAAGCTATGAACAATCTTAGATCTATGGTTCAATGCTAACTTCCGATATCGATATCAAATATCCCTCCCACTACAAGTTATAGGATAATTTTCTTCGATAAGAAAACTGCAGAACCATTAAGTATCAAATACTTTGCAAATGATTTTGACATTCTATTGGACTTATATGGAAGCTGTCTAAGAGTTTTTTCATCTTATTAATTATGTAGTTTCATTTATAGTTTATCACTCACACATTTGACTTCAATAAGTCAAGTCTTTTCTACAATGATCAACATCCGATTTTACTTACTAAGTAATAAAATAATTTTATTACTCAAGATCGTAAAAAATATATTCTATCAAATATAATACAATATTCTATTAAATAGAATAAATGATAAAGTTTTACTTGCACCTCAAAGGCGCAAGTACTTTCAATTATATAACCATTATACAAAAGAAAGATTCAAATCTCAAACCTTTTGAGATTCAAATTTTCTACCTATACATATCAAATAAGTAACTGTAGAAACTAATGGAACCTTAATTAATGTCGAGGTATGCGCAGCGGAAGGACCCGGTGGAAGGCGAAAATAGTTTCTGAATTATACCTCGGCCAATGATTTCAAAGAATCACAAATGGATACTTAAATCCCATACACGAGACTGACAAATCCTCTCTAGATATATCACAAGATATCGTGAGTATCAGTCCATACCCGACGAAAAAGCAGAGGTTTGATCTTAAAAGATTGTTGACATGACTGTCATCAAAGTACGGAGGATATCTCACATATCCACAGTGGTATCACTAGTCAAATGAACTAATATGTTAATCGACTCGTAAACATTCCTATTGATTCTTTAAATAAGTCATTTAATATTTATCCAATAAACACTTACGTGTCTATATGAGTCTCCCAAGACTCATGGTTTACTGAGATAAACCATTAGAACAATTCTAATATACGACACGTACCAGTCTCACAGGTTTACTAACTGACCAAATATATAAACCTTGACTAGGAATAATTTTAAGAATGAATCATATTGTGACATTTCTCAGTAACAATTGCGGTGCTTTTATAATTATGTCACAACTATTCATTCTAAGGTCTTTTACGTCTTTACCATATAATAAAATATATTGATGAAAATTACTAAATTTTATTCATAATAAAATAAAATGTACATCGTATTTACAATAAATACAACAAAATTTGGCGCCGAGCACCAACTCCAACAATTAAAAGGATGAATTAGTGTTACCGAAGCATATCCCCAAGAGTATTGAAACTAATTCGGTAACACTCAATATCTAACGAATCAAATCATATAAGCTTTGATTACTCCCACTAACCAATTCCATCATTATGGAATCGTAGAAGAATAATATTGAGTAAGAATCATATTCATTGAATAACCTTAGAACTAATTGCCATAAATTCATATGTTTGATCATATCAAACATCTTTGAACAATTCAAAGACTCAGTATGAATTTTAAAGATATAGTTTTCAAAACTTTAGATCAAATATCTTTGAACCAGTCAAAATATTCTATCTGCATTCATCAGAAATATATTGAAAGTTCTCAAACCATTCAAGACGTTCAATATCTATTCTTTTAGAAACACGTAACTAAGTCATGATAACTCATTAACTAAGTTACGAAGTAAAGAAAACTATCCAAGGCAATTTATAATTCATTAAACTACATACATCTAATGTATTAGTTTAATAAATCTTATGCTCCAATGACAATCATTGGTTAAATGAGATTTAATCACATTCCCAAATATAATATTCATTAAATGGATAAGGATATGGGTGTGATCTCATATCAGACTATCCTTTATCATACGAAATAAGCATCTAATTCTTAAATAATAAAATCTCATAAAGCATTGTTCTAAATTATTTACTTAATCGAATATTTTTCTTAATGTTTATCTTTTTGTCAATGACACTACTAGTTGTATTAAAATATGTAATAATTATTTATATAGAACAAGTAACTATCCAATAGTCGCAAGTTCTGATATCTAATATCAAAATAATCATTAAACAATATTTTAAATAACTAAATAGGAGATCTGGTATCCAATATATATAGGTGTCGTATTGTGAGAATCGATATTCTCTACACACAACTATACACATATACTTTCTTTAGCTTTATAATTTACCTTCAACTATTCACAACAATTGTAAATAATTGATTAGAAAATTGTGTCAGACACATTACCTCTAAAGGTCACTAAAGCCAAGAAACGTCATTATTGGATAAATAAATACCTAATGGGGTTTTCTTATTGACAGTCAAGAATCTCGAGACATGAACTAATTCACGTCAATTCTTACTGCAAAAGAAACTATTATCGATAGAGAATTATATTCTAAAACGAATATCTATTTAGATTACATAATGTGACTTAGTAATAAAATCACTAACCCTCTTGATTTTTCAAGAAAATCGGAACAACAGTTCCCGATGGTTTAGATTAATCTAACAATGTCCAAGCTTACTCATAATCTAGAACTTATTCTAGAAAACTGTAACCATGAGGGAAGTCAGAAAACATATATATAAAACATACATGCAGTGGATTAAAAGTTTAGTTCTATCAACACTATAGAATAAGAAAAACATAAACGGTAATTTTCATAATATTACACACTGCTTTAGTTATGGATTTTTAACCCAGCAGTGCCTCTCACTACTTTACATAATACCATAATCCCCAACGGAAAACGGGAATCTAATAATTAAATTGAATTCCATAGTGAGAAGTGGACCCTATGAATATATTTCGACTCACTACTTTAGCACGTTCTCACCTACGTATATTCACAGGCAGACAACTCATTGTCAATCACACTCACTGTGACTCTTGATTTTGGTCCTGACCATTTCTCATTGTGACAACTTTGGCACATTCACAGAAGGTGTATCAAGGCTTCACTTGTCAGTGACAAACTCAAGCTACGATGTAGTCCTGACAGCTGTGGCACATTCAAGATTTCCACTTTCACTTGAATTTGTCTCTTATAATATAAGTTTACCGGCGCAAATGAACTACCATCAACCATAACTGCACAACTTTGGCACGATACAACTACTGCATCAGGAAATCATTTGCATCTGTACTGACAAGGCGGACCAAGAAACAAATATTCATAACACTAGTTACTTCAATGCCTTATTTAAGCGGGGATAATCCTAAAGATGGTTTACTCTACATCAAATGCAGATATTTAATCTAGATCAATTTCTCAAAAATTTAATTCTACCTGGGAAAATATAACTTAACTTAACCATTAAATCTCCGTTATGTTTTCCGTTAGCGTAGAATCAAAAAATTAAGAAACATCTAAATTACATGCAAGTGCAAATATCAAAATTGGATTATATATCATATATCAAGCATGAAAAATGTAATGGATGAAGGATCATACCTGCTCTGATATCATTTTTTGTTAGGATTTTCACAAAGGCACAGACGGAAGCGTGGTTCGGGCGAAATTGTTACTTTAAAAACTTTTAAACTTACCGAATAAATTATTCAATATCCAATATGAATAATTCATTCATATTTCACCTAAACATATTTATTCGATATCAAATAACAGCATAAATAAGTTAGAAAAACAACAAAATTTTTACGAAAAATATTTTTCCGCAAAATGGCATAAAACGCGTTTTTGTCCGAACTGACCAACCAATACACATGGAGGCTGCCAAGGTCATCCCCAATAATACTTGGGTAGTTCATGGGCTACCCGAATAGTGACCAATTCATTGTTTGGATAGCGGACACCCGGTAGGCCTGAAACTCACCCGGTAATACCGTTTTTCGCCGTTTTCACATATTTCAACTCCGAAACAATTTCCGGAAATTTTTCCAATGCCCAAAACACATAAAATACATTTATACAACATAATTTTCATCACCAAAATCATATAAATTCCAGATCTGATTTGGTAACCAAAATTATCATTTTTTCATGCTTTAAATCCAATTTTCTTAACATTAATCATATTAACATTTACACCAATCAAAGCCACCACCAATGAAGAACTCAAGAACAATTCTAGGAGTTACAAGAGTGGTCATAATACTCTATAATGGCAACAAGTCATCAAATGAAAAAATTGAACTAATACTACACTAATATTACTCAATTTTACTTCACACATGCATTTAGCCTCCAAATCCATCCTCCAAATCAAAAAGCCCCAAAAACTAAGAAATGAAGAAACCCTAGAACTATTATAAATGCTCAAGAACAAGAAAAAAGCTTTCTAAGTTTAAGATTATTGAAGATTACCTCAAAATCTCATAATTTCCTTAAATTTTCTTATTGATTTCTTCACTTTCTCTTCAAGCTTCTTCAAGAAAATTTAGGAGCTCTTCTAACATGGAGGTTTCAGCCATGGAGTGCTTCTTAAAGAGAAAATAAATTTTTCACCTTTAAATAATAGGTTTGGCCGAAATTAGGGGGTATTTTGGTCATTTTTACTTTATTTAATCTAATTAAATAAAAGCCTACGGTTACTTGTAACATTTGACAACTACGATATTTATTAAACATGCCATTTGTAACCTATAATATCTCATCATCTATCATACTAGTTATGACTTATGGATATGATATTTTATTCATAATTATTTAATTATTTAACAATTAAATAACTAAATAATTAATTAATATAAATATCTATATATGTATTTTTATTTACATTAAATAACAAAATACATATATTTATGACATGTGTCAAAATCTCATTTGACAATTAATTAATATGTATTAAATCAATTCGTTGGCGCGACAAATCATGTAAAATTCTCTAGATTTTTTTTATTTATTTTTGAATGGAATTAAAATAATAAAATATTAAAATAAGAAAACATAATCTCATATTAAAATAAGAAACCTAAATAGCATAAGCTCACAAAACCTAATCATGTAATTTTTTTTTTTTTTTGGATTTTGAGTTTATTGTTGTTTATTATTTTACTTTGAATTATTTCAATAAGTTATTTTTATGATTTTTTTATTATTTGGTATGCTTTAGGATGTAAAATCTAACTATTAGCCTTTTCACAGTAAATTTGGATTTGTCAAGATTTCAAGTTCAATAACAAAATTTAAGATTAAATTGAATAAATTATATTAAATTTCATTGGAATTTAATTGAAAGAAAATTAAATTTTTTAAAAGTTATTTATGGTCAGACATATGATTTTAAATGAGAGAGATAGAAGATGTGAGAATCTATTGTAAATTAAAAATATTATTTGAGTATTGAGAGATAAATAAATAAAACAGAAATATTAAGTGTAAATAAATCAATTATCTCATTTATACTATAAAAATGAAGAGATTCAAAGCATTTACATGATCAATACCTAAAATAGTATTATGATTTTTATTATGATATAAAATTATAATTAAAGACATACTCTATTCGCACAAAGTGTGGACCATACACTAGTTTCCATTAATGGAGGTTGTACAAATAGAGCATTTACAAATAATAATAATAATAATAATAATAATAATAATAATAATAATAATATAATAATAATAATAATAATAATAATAAAAATAATAATAATAATAATAATAATAATAATAATATTTAATTGTAAATATGAACTTTAATAAAAACGTTTTTCTTTAAGTTATGTTTTAAAAGAAATGAACTAAGATTGTGAAATAAAATAAATGTATTTTAGATAATTTAATTCTTAAAAAAACTTTACAACTCCTCCTCTCAAAAACTTGAATTTTGAACTCATATTAAATGCAAAAAAAATCATTTTTAATATCTAAAAACTCTATTCAAACTATAACCAAACAGTATTAGAAAAAAAACTAAACTAAAAAGAACTTTTAACATTAAAATATACTTTAGCTTACATTACTTTCTAATTATTTTTTTAAAAAAAAAAAAAATTAAAACTCAGGCTCAAGCTCGGGCCGAACCCAATAAATTGTTTTTTACAAAATTACCTTAGGCTTGCTTTCCTTCGGCCCTGATATACAGTTGTTTTTAATTCCAAATTAAATAACTTGTTGACGGTGGATTTTGGTCTCAGGGGCAATATGAGAATATTACTCCCGAGACAATCCTCCCTCAATAGTGAATTTATTTGGTTATGGGGGACCAAAAGCAAACTTAGCAAAAGACAGATAAATACACCAATCGACAAAGAGATTTAACGTGGTTCGGCGGATCTTGGTCCGACCTACGTCCACGGGCACAAAAAGGATGATACTTTTATTACTCAAACACGCTTCTCAGCTCTCTCTTTTGTTTACAAGTCTCACAATAATGATCTTGATCTCCACTTTTTTTGATGCCTTCAACTTGTCTTTCTACACTCACTCTACCCTCCTATTTATAATGGTGAAGAAATCAGATTCCTATTTGTACAAGAATTCCCAATTGGAGATGGTCTCCTTTTCTTATCAGGATTCCTAGTCAAAACTATTCCCTTTTCCCATAAGGATTCCTAATCAAAACTACATTTACTTCCTTTATCCTACTAGGACTCTGACCCACCAGTTTACCCAATGAAAATAGGATAACTTGTCATCTTATCCACAAGAATAGGGTGTCATCTTCCTGAGCACGCCTCCCATGTGCTCGGTCTTCATGAGGTCGGTCATGATAACCCTTTTGAGCTGAGAATGTTGTTGTCGATCTGATAATGCCCGGTCATCCGATCTCAAGTGGTCGGTCACCAATCATCAAGTGCTCGGTCTCTTACTGTATAGTGGTCGGGTCGGCTTTAATGATCTCGCCCAAGAAGGGAATTACCCTTTTTACCCCTGCCGTACTCTTTAAATAACATAGGTCCTGAAAACACCATCAACATTTGTCCCCTAGTTCTCGGTAACAACGAGTTTGCGAGTTGATTCCGGGAACTATAAAAAAGATGGTGTGCTGATGAATCAGTCGGTGGTCACTCCAGGAACCGCAGAGAAATTGCATTCGTCATCAACTAAGTCTTCTGTTTCTATCTTTATATCCTCGGTTATTGGAGATGCTGACACTATTCAGGACGATTCTCCACCTCAAAGCAAATTGCTTACTTGGGTCGTTCCATCAGGAGACGAAGTTCCTCTTATTGTCCAAACTAAAAATGACTCCTCTTTTGTAATATCTGTACCAGAGATTTAGAGGTCCTGACCCCTGACAGATCAAATCTCGATTGTGAGGAGAAAATTTTGCCTCTAGGCTAACGATGATGTGCTCGGTGGCATGTGATCCTGTCTCGAGCTGTGAGAGATGTTCGGACCTGGGGGAATGTTACGTCCCCAGTCCGAAGGACTGACTCGGTGGGACGCAACCCGACCCCGAGCTGAGAACGACACTTGGACCTGAGGGAATGTTACGTCCCCAGTCCGAATGGCTGACTCGGTGGGACGTACCCCGACCCCGAGCTGAGAAAGACATTTGGACCTGAGGGAATGTTACGTCCCCTGTCCGAAGGGCTGACTCGGTGGGACGTACCCCGACCCCGAGCTGAGAAAGACACTTGGACCTGGGAGAATGTTACGTCCCCAGTCCGAAGGGCTGACTCGGTGGGACGTACCCCGACCCCGAGCTGAGAAAGGCACTTGGACCTGGGGGAATGTTACGTCCCCTGTCCGAAGGGCTGACTCGGTGGGACGTTCCCGACCCCGAGCTGAGAAAGGCACTTGGAACTGGGGGAATGTTACGTCCCCAGTCCAAAGAGACAGACTCGGTGGGACGTAACCCGACCCCGAGCTGAGAAAGACACTTGGACCTCGGTGGGACGTACCCCGTCCGAAGGGCTGACTCGGTGGGACGTACCCCAACCCCGAGCTGAGAAAGGAACTTGGACCTGGGGGAATGTTACGTCCCCAGACCGAAGGGCTGACTCGGTGGGACGTACCCCGACCCCGAGCTGAGAAAGGCACTTGGACCTGGGGGAATGTTACGTCCCCAGTCCGAAGGGCTGACTCGGTGGGACGTACCCCGACCCCGAGCTGAGAAAGGTAATAATGGCCTCGGTAGAACGAAATCCAACCCCGAGCCGAATAATCAAGTGGCCTCGGCTGAACGAATCCAGCCCCGAGCACTGTTTAATCCTTGGGACTTATTCAGATGGGAAATGTATCCACCTTTGAAGCCCTATCGAGCCTGACTTAGGCGTCCCTTTGTCAGACCGACGAAAAAATAAAAACAAAACTTTCGAAGATAAAATCAAAAGGTGGGGGTGACTTAGCACCTATCCTAAAATAAAAAATATTTTGCAAGCATAAACAACAACATGGATGCCTCAAAACAGCGTCCCGCGCGAGGTCTCCAAAACACAATTCTGAATCTTTCAATTCAGTGTCCCGGCGAACCAGGATTCGGATCGGAAGAGCGTTTGAATGGTAAGGGCACATCCTCTACACGTCGGTTCACTGGGGATCCTGTGTATTGTATGAGGGCTCCTCCTTACCACGCTGGAGTAGGCACACGCCACAGGGGCACAACGCATCCCCGTGCTGTGTCTCTCGCGGATCCGGATGATGAATGGATCAAAGAGTGTCCGGACTACTAAGGGTATATTCCTCCTTAGTTCCGGCATCACTGGAGCTAGCAATCGTCACGGGGGTGTCATCACCCCCGTGCTATGCTTTCCCACGGATCAATTACATCGGGTAGGTGAGGATTAAAAGAGTGTTCAACACATTAAGGGCATGTTCCTCCTTATGTTCGGTAACACTGGAGTAAGCAATCGCCACGGGGGTATCATCCTTCCCTGTGCTATGCTTCTCACGGATCATATGCATCGAGTATGCCCCTGAGGACCCCGAGCTAAGAGAGATACTTGGCTCTGGGGGAATGTTTCGTCCCCAGGCCAATAAGCATGACTCGGTGGGACGTAACCCGACCCCGAGCTGAAAGAGGTACTTGGCTCTGTGGGAATGTCCCGTCCCCAGACCAATGAGCATGACTCGGTGGGACGTAACCCGACCCCGAGCTGAATAATCAAGTGGCCTCGGCGGAACGAAATCCAGCCCCGAGCCGAATAGTCAAGTGGCCTCGGCGGAACGAAATCCAGCCCCGAGCCGAAACAAACATCGATCTCGGCGGTACAAGAGCAGACCCGAGCAAGAAAGAAACATCGGTCTCGGTGGTACAAGAGCAGACCCGAGCCGGAAAGAAACATCGGTCTCGGCGGTACAAGAGCAGACCCGAGCCGGAAAGAGACATCGGTCTCGGCGGTACAAGAGCAGACCCGAGCCGGAAAGAAATATCGGTCTCGGCGGTACAAGAGCAGACCCGAGCCGTAAAACAAATATCAAAATCATTGTGTAAGCCATAACAAACAAGCATAATCAAATGTCAACGTAAGTCAGAAGAGGTTTTACTCACCTTTTTGGGATTTGTTGCCTTTCTTGCAACTCTACAAGGGTCACTACAAGAAAGGCTCTTCTTAATACATCCTATCTGCATCTCAGCATTCCATGCATTCGACCGGATGATTTCCGCTATCAACTTGGTCGACCTCAAAAACCGAATGGTCTATGTACACACTGAGATAGCCTTCTTTCACCAAGTCTTCCACCTGCTCCCGCAGGTCTCTGCACCCATTCGTGGCATGTCCCCTTACGTTGTGGTCCTTTCTCTAATGGTGTTCCCTCTTCTGGATATTTTCTCCTCGTTTTCTAATAGAACGAATTTTCGGGCCACCTCTAGGGCGGTTGCGTAGTCCGGGGTGTCCTGGATCCTTAGGGTGGGTCCATAGCCTCCCGAATTT
The DNA here is from genome assembly GCA_019454045.1 of Zanthoxylum bungeanum. Taxonomy (NCBI): domain Eukaryota; kingdom Viridiplantae; phylum Streptophyta; class Magnoliopsida; order Sapindales; family Rutaceae; genus Zanthoxylum; species Zanthoxylum bungeanum. The sequence goes on from SKCR01043192.1 coordinate 47,957, forward strand.
CAAGGCTCCCTTCAAGCTTTCCAAGGCCTCGGGGGATTCATATCCTCCGACTTCGAGTACCATATTATGGTATCTTTCAATAAATATCTTCAAAGGTTCATCGTCTCCTTGTTTCATAATGCCTTAGTTCTCCAATTGTCTTTCTGGGGACACAAGCCCCCTTGAAGTGTCGTATGAATGACTTTCTGAGTTGTGCGAAGCTGCTGATGCTTCTTGGGGCTAGGCTTCTATACCATAGAATGGCCGGTCCGGCTAGAGTTAAGGGGAACACTTTGCAAATGGCGTCCCCTGTTACCCCTTGTACCTCCATTAGTAGGACGAAACCTTCAATGTGGGTTTCGGGATCGGTATGGCCCTTGTATGGTGTCATGGTCGGCATGCTGAATCTTTTTGGGAATTTCTCTGACTTTATTTCTTCTGTGAGGGGGGATTTATCTTTGCCGTCCTAGACATCCCCTCTGTTTATATTGGGGTATACTCCCCATTTGACCAGCTCCTCCCGCAACCAGGATTTCATGCTGCTGTCTTTGGTTCCATGCCGCTTCCTGTGGTTTCTTTTTTTTTCGGCTATCTTGGGAGTGGCGCTTCTCAGGGTCGGTATCTTCTCGTACTTCTTCGGTATATTCTTTCCCTCTTCTCCGGGTGCTGTGAGGGCTATCGTAGGAGGAGTCTGGTGATGATTTGTCATCCTCTTCCTCCCATGTGTCCTCGGTCTGGGAATCTCTCTGCACCACCACAGATCTAACCCTGTAGGGATCCCTCCTCCGGGGTCTGTCGTCCTCACTTATATCGACAATTCTCTTTCCTTCTGCTATTTCATTCCTTCGTCGGCTAGTCCCGGCCTTGAATTTTCCGTTGTGGACTCCTTCTTCCTTTTCTAACACGTCTATTATGGTTTTTAGCAGAATTTGGTTTTCCTCCCTTTCTTTCCTCAGGTTTTCCTCAATCTTTTCCATCCAGTCTGTAGCCGAGCTCCCTGATGGTTGGTGGTTTCCGTCTTCCGCCATTGTCTCACTACGCGAGTTGCTTTTTGTTGAGTTCCCCACAGACGGCGCCAACTGTTGACGGTGGATTTTGGTCTCAGGGGCAATATGAGAATATTACTCCCGAGACAATCCTCCCTCAATAGTGAATTTGTTTGGTTATGGGGGACCAAAAGCAAACTTAGCAAAAGACAGATAAATACACCAATCGACAAATAGATTTAACGTGGTTCGGCGGATCTTGGTCCGACCTACGTCCACGGGCACAAAAAGGATGATACTTTTATTACTCAAACACGCTTCTCAGCTCTCTCTTTTGTTTACAAGTCTCACAATAATGATCTTGATCTCCACTTTTTTTTATGCCTTCAACTTGTCTTTCTACACTCACTCTACCCTCCTATTTATAATGGTGAAGAAATCAGATTCCTATTTGTACAAGAATTCCCAATTGGAGATGGTCTCCTTTTCATATCAGGATTCCTAGTCAAAACTATTCCCTTTTCCCATAAGGATTCCTAATCAAAACTACATTTACTTCCTTTATCCTACTAGGACTCTGACCCACCAGTTTACCCAATGAAAATATGATAACTTGTCATCTTATCCACAAGAATAGGGTGTCATCTTCCTGAGCACGCCTCCCATGTGCTCGGTCTTCATGAGGTCGGTCATGATAGCCCTTTTGAGCTGAGAATGTTGTTGTCGATCTGATAATGCCCGGTCATCCGATCTCAAGTGGTCGGTCACCAATCATCAAGTGCTCGGTCTCTTACTGTATAGTGGTCGGGTCGGCTTTAATGATCTCGCCCAAGAAGGGAATTACCCTTTTTACCCCTGCCGTACTCTTTAAATAACATAGGTCCTGAAAACACCATCAACATAACTGTTACTCAATCTTCAGTATGGATAGACACGTTTGGGTCAGATTGGATATAATTATAAAAATATAATTATTCGGGTAATTATTTTTAATTATCAGTTCAGTTTGGTATAATTCGATTTTTTTCAATTTTTTAATTATAATAAGAAATTAAAAAATTAGTAATATTCATTAAATCTAATAAATATTTAACTTTTTTACACTATAACTCTTCTAATCATCATGATTACACTAATAGAAGTTTTTCATAATATATAATCAGCATTTAAATTTTTTAAAATTTAGGAAAATGAAAAGAATAATAACCAAAACAAAAAATTACAAAATATATTATGAAATTAATCATCATTAAATACTAAATAAATTAAATGATATACAAATATAAATATAAAATAATAATATAATATGATTACATTTAAAAACTTCAATTAATTAAATTATTCAATTAATTCGATATTTAATTAAAAATTATTATAATTTTAGATCGAGTGTTTTTTTTGGTCGACCCCTAATCTTCCGTTCTTAACCATAACCATTCCTTTTCTGTTTTTGTTCTTCTCCCTCGTCTTAAGTAAGGATAAAAACAGTCACCCGCTTAATTCGTGCGATTCGGACGAGTTAACTCAGTGTGCGGGCATGAAGAACAACGATGTCAACCGACTCAAAAAGGACGATCCGTTTCTTATACAGTATCAATCCTCCGAACTCAGAATTGCCTCGGAGTTTCTCAACACGTGGCTCCCTTTTCTCTGCCGTGATCTCTGCCATAATTGCTCCAAAACCCTCTCCGATCGCATCCACTCTCTCGACCTAGGTACTTCAAAATTTCACCTTTATGCCGTTTTGTCATAATTGTTTATCTTATTACACTAATTCTTTAGTATTTTAGAGAAAAAAAGGGTAATTAGAAAGTTTTACTATATGATTCTCCCTCTAGGGTTTGTGATTCTGACTTTTTTTTTTCCTGATGTTTTCTTTATTGAATTTTAGATTTAGACGGTGGTGAACTGGAGTGTGTAAATCTAGATGAGAATAGAGGTTCTACGAGTGAGAATAATGTGGATTCAGGGAACATGAATGGTGATTGTGATTGTGACACAAATTCCCTTGGGAGTTGGAAAGACGCTGCAGGAACTAACTCGTCAGTGAGTTGGAAAGATGGGATTACTGGGTCGGCTTCTGAACCTGATCAAGAAGCTTCTGCGAGTAGTGAATTAGGCTTTGAATCACCCTCGGTTGAAACCACGGGTCCACATATGTCTTGGGCTGACATGGCTCAAGAAGATGAGCTTGAGGAGGAAGAAGAACAGTGTGAAGCGAACAAGCAAGTGGATGGTGATAATTTTTTGAAAGGGCACTCGAGTGTTTCAAAGGTCGTGGAAGAGCCTATGTTGTCTAGGGAACAGAGAGAGCACATGCGGTTTATGCATGTCAGGAGGAAGAAGGATTTTATATGTTTTGAGAAGATTAAAGGGAAATTTGTTAATATTTTGGCGGGACTTGAGCTGCATGAAACTGTTTTTAGTGCTGCTGAACAGAAGAGGATCGTTGACTTTGTTTATTCACTGGATGAGATGGGGAAAAGGGGACAATTGAAAGGTTACTTCTTCTTGTTACTGTACTTTTTATATGGCTAAATGCTGATCTACATTCTCATACTTTCATGCTTAGTTTTGTTTTGATATTCTGATTTTGTTATTAGTCTATTATTCTTTTGGTAATATTTCCTGAGGTTTAGTGGTTTATGTTATGCATGATATGATCACTATATTGCCCCATTCTCTATTATGGATGCATGTGGTTGTCTTGAGAACAGAATGTCTATTTGCCAATTACTCTAGATGGTTCAAGTTAACCAAAATAAAAGAACTCAAGATAGAAAATTAAAACATTGTTACAATCACCATCTACTTATTGCCATGGATTACACCACTTAAGTTGCCGTCAATTTAAATTGTCATTTTCAGGAGTACCATTAACTTGTTGATAGATCAGTGTGTCTGTTTTCTAACCTGCTTTCATTGACATGACATGGAAAGGAGTCTTGACTTCTTGTACTCCTTGAGACGTGAGCGAGACTTGTATGTAGATTATATTATTATAAGAATATTAAATTTCTATGTTTCGGATACTGAAAGGATCTAACCGTCTATGTTTTAAGTTGGGGAATTTTCAGATCAATTTTAATTATATTCATATGCTTTGTGAGAGAGATGGTTTTATAACATTTTCTTCTTCAAAAATCAAACATATTATATTATCATTTGATGGAACTATGTTTTAAGTTGGGAAACAACTTTTTTGGTGTGGGCTTGATTTGTGTGCCGTATCTTTTTATAAAAAATCATTTTGGCTTGAGGTGGCGAGCAGTTCATGATAATTATCGTGGTTCGTCAATTAACAAAATGAGTGTTCATACTAATTTGCATGATGAATAACCTAATTAAAAGCTAGTACCCTGTGCTATTTTTCAGATCAATTTTAATTTTAATCATATGCTTTGTGAGAGAGATGGTTTTATAACATTTTCTTCTTCAAAAATCAAACATATTATTGTATCATTTGATGGGTTAAATGAAAGATGTCAATGCTGATGGAATTATTGTTGTAATATTTACAGAGAGAACGTATTCAGCACCACATAAGTGGATGAGGGGCAAAGGGCGCATAACTATCCAGTT
>SKCR01043193.1:0-41790 GCA_019454045.1 Zanthoxylum bungeanum
CATCAATGTGTGCCCGCTGAAAATTTTGGCAAGATTGGGTATGAAAGCAACAGACTTGGACCCCTCCAGCATGACTATTAAGGCTTATGATGACAGCAAAAGGGAGCTGATGGTACTTTTGTGGCTATGGTCAAGGTAGGCCCGATTGAAGATGAGGTTGAGTTTCATGGTACTGGACATCCTGGCTACTTTCGCCTTATTGTTGGGAAGGCCTTGGTTTCACAACTTGGGGGCGTGCCTTCCACTTTACATCAGATGATCAAGTTCCCGTATGAGGGAGAAGTTGTTACTATCCGGGCTGAGATAGATAATGTCGTGGCCGCGTTGGAGATACAACCTTTCACGAGGTTTCAGGTGTCAGCTACTTTTGAGGAGTGGGTGGATCCTAGGGTGGCTAGGATCATGAAAAATGAAGTTTGAGCCGGTGAAGGTTCAAAATTACCAGATTTCAGAGGACAGACTACTCGGAAGGGTTTGGGGTACAAGTCTGATGAAGAAAAGCCGAAGGTCAAGAAAAAGGGCCTGAAACTGATGGAATGTTTTGTGAAAGCTTCAGGATATCAAGGGGAGCCTGAGCCTGTGGAAGTTAATGGAATTGTGGTACCTGGGTTTGAGATCTTCCAGGATATATTGGGTAAGAAGCCGATAGTTGAAGAAATTGTTAAGAAAGAAGAAGAGAATTGGGAGGAAGAACTGATGAAGTTAGAGAGCCTGACTCTGGGAGAGGATAAAAAACCTGAGGAAAACCTGGTTGCGGAGGAAGAAGTGTCTATAGATGATGAAGACATTTACCTTCCTGATTTGTTTGAATGTACTTCCGCATTATCCAATAATAAAGACATTTCTTTTGTTACTTGCCTGAGTCATTTCCATTTACTCTGCACAAATCAAGCATATTTGATATCAGTTCGGCCAGAAACTGCATTTAACTTGGGTACACTTGAGAACCCCAAGGAAATTCTGATTGCAAGTGAAGTTACCTCCGAAGAGAGGGAGAAACTAGAAGAAGTGTTGGTCAGATATGCCAAAGTGTTTGCTTGGTCCTATGAGGACATGCCTGGGGTAGACAGAAACATTGCCCAGCACATAATACCCAGCTTATCCGAATATGAGGCCAGTAAAAACAGAAACTTCGACAGATGAGACCAGAATGGGCTGAGAAAGTCAGAGAGGAAGTTAAGAAACAGATAGATGTGGGGTTCCTGGAAGTAGTAAAGTATCCTGAGTGGTTGGCTAATATAGTGCCGGTGCCAAGAAAGATGGGAAGGTCAGAATGTGTGTAGACTACAGAGATCTCAACAAGGCTTGTCCGAAAGATGATTTTCCTCTACCGCATATAGATGTTCTGGTCGATAGTGCGGCTTTATCTGCTATGTATTCATTTGCAGATGGGTTTTCAGGTTACAATCAGGTTCTCATGGCTGAGGAAGACAAACACAAGACTGCATTTGTTACTGAGTGGGGTACTTATTGTTACAAAGTAATGCCGTTTGGGCTTAAGAATGCGGGAGCTACTTATCAGCGGATGACCACTATACTTTTCCACGACTTGATGCACAAATAGATTGAGGTGTATGTGGATGACATGATGGTGAAATCAGAGACAAGAGTTGGGCATATTGAAGCACTGGAAAGGTTCCTTCAGAGAGTTGAGAAATACAACCTGCGGTTAAATCCCAAGAAATGTGTGTTTAGGGTGACATCAGGGAAATTGCTTGGTCATACAGTGGGAATGGGCGGAATAGAGGTAGATTCTGAGAAAATCAAGGCAATCACAGAAATGCCTGCACCGAAAATAGAAAAAGAAGTCAGAGCATTCTTGGGGAAGATTCAGTACATCAGTCGGTTCATCGCCAAGTTGACATCAGTATGTGAGCTTATCTTTAAACTATTGAGAAAAGATCAGCCAGTGAGATTGAATGAACAGTGTCAGACAGCCTTCGACAAAATCAGAGAGTACTTGGTAAAGCCTCATGTATTGAAACCTCTGAGACCAAGCAGACCCTTGATATTGTATTTGGCTATAGAATCAGAAGCACTGGGGGCAATGATGGTACAGGCCGATGAGACAGGGGTAGAACATGCAGTCTATTATCTGAGTAAGAAGATGCTCCGGTATGAGGCTCGGTATCAAGAAGTAGAGAATATATGTCTTGCCGTGGTATGGGCTTCCAGAAAGTTGCGACATTATTTCCAGTCTTACAAGATCCAGGTAGTGGCAAAGGAGAATCCTCTGAAATATCTTCATTCGGTGCCTTCACTAGTGGGAAATTGGGCAGATGGTTGGTATTGCTGACAGAGTTTGACATTGAGTATCTCACCTCCAAAGTGATCAAAGGGCGAGCAGTAGCAGAGTTTCTGGCATTGCAACCTGTTGAGGGGGATCAGTATAATTTTGAATTTCCAGATGAAGAGATCCAAGCAATAACAGTTCAGAGATGGAAGATGTATTTTGACGGAGCAGTGAATTACAAGGGAGCCGGAATTGGGATCGTGATAGTGACCCCCGAGGGAGAGACTTTGCCTTTGGCCCAGAGGTTGACATTCAGAGTGACTAACAACATGGCCGAGTATGAAGCATGTGTTTTTGGTTTGACAGCATTGATAGCCTTGAAGGCCGGTAGTGTGGAAGTCTACGGAGATTCTATGTTGGTAGTCCAGCAGATGCGAGGAGAATGGGAATTGAAAGAAGAACGGCTGAAACCTTACCTTTTTTCCCCAGAAAGTTGGCACAAGCTATCCCCGAGTGTAAGTTTCAGCACTTACCGAGAGAAGAGAATCAGATGGCAGATGCATTGGCTACACTTGTAGCAACTTGGGAAAATCCAGAAAAGTTAGTGATGAGACCGTTGATACTGAAAACAGCAAGCAGACTTGTTTATGAGATAAAGAATTCTGGAAGTTGAGGTCGACGACGGTAAACCTTGGTATTATGACATTCAGAGGTATCTGGAACATGGCGAACTCCCGGAAGGGGCAAGCAGAAAAGACAGAATAGCCATTCAGAAGTTAGCTTCCCAGTATGTAATTTTGAAAGGGGAACTGTACAATAGGCAACAAACAGTATTCATTTGAAGTGTTTGAGAAAAGAAGAAGCTCAGCATGTAATGGAAGAAATACACGCCGGGGTATGTGGTCCGCACATGAACGGGTTGAATCTGTCCTACAAGATAGTGAGACAAGGTTTTTATTGGTCAACCATGGAAACAGACTGCGCGAAGATGGTGAAGCACTGTCATGATTGTCAAGCACATGGTAATTTGAATCACTTACCGCACACAGAGTTGCACGGGTTGTCAGAGCCGTGGCCTTTCTCAGCATGGGGAATTGATATGATTGGAGAAATTCGACCGAATGCATCGAATGGGCATCGCTTCATAGTAGTGGCAGTAGATTACTTCTCGAAGTGGGTGGAAGCCGAGTCATTCCGCAATGTTACAGCAAAACAGATGGCAAAGTTTATAGCCCGAAACCTCATTTGTCGGTATGGTATGCCGCATCATGTAGTGACAGACAACATAGTTCAGTTTCAATGGGAGACGAAGGCAATATTACAGAGGTATGGGATAGGCCACCACAAGTCATCACCGTACAGGCCGCAGGCAAATGGGGCAGTTAAGGCAACCAATAATAATATAAAGACGATTTTAGCCAAGATGACATATAACTGCAGAGATTGGGCCGAGAAACTACCATATGCTTTGTGGGGGTACAGAACATCAGTAAGAACAGCAACCGGGGCCACACCTTACTCTTTGGTCTATGGAATGGAAGTAGTATTGCTGGTAGAAGTGGAAATACAGTTTATGAGGGTATTAGCAGAGGCAGAATTACCGGAACAGGAGTGGGCCGTACAGAGATTTGATCAGTTAGCACTATTGAATGAGAAGAGAACGAAGTCTTTGTATCACATGCAGTTGTATCAGAAGAGACTAGCCCGAGCATTCAACAAGAAAGTACGCCCCACCAAGATCAGAAAGGGTGATTTGGTACTTAAGCAATCAAGACCGTCGACGACAGATCCAAGAGGAAAGTTCAGACCTAACTGGGAAGGACCTTACATAGTGCAGAAGGTAATGGGAAATGGAGCGGTGAAGCTATCAGACTTGGAAGGAAACGAGTTCACCGAGCCGATCAACGTAAACAGATTGAAACAGTACTTTGCCTGAGGGAGAGAAGACCGAGCAGTCACCAAGGAAATTGGCAGAAGACCTAACCCAACGGGATAAGAAAATCATTCATTCATGCACGTAACATTGCATTCTCTTCGTGTTTGTTTTTGTTTTGTGTTCGCAGGTTCGAAGAAAGGAGAAAGCGGCAGAAATGAGCCAAACAGCGTCAGCGCAGTTTCAGTTTTGGGGATGAGTTCGAGGGGGCGAGGCCCACATCAACAGTTTTTGGGGACAAGTCCCAGGGGGCGAGGCCCATTCAGCTTGGGGGCGAGGCCCATGTCAGCTTGGGGGCGAGGCCCATATCAGCTTGGGGGCGAGGCCCATATCAGCTTGAGGGCGAGGCCCACATCGTCAGCAGTTTTGGGATGCGTCCCAGGGTCGAGGTACCCCTGTTGACAGTTGCAGTTTCGGGATGCGTCCCTGGGTCGAGGGCCCACTGCATCATCAGTTGTAGTTCCGGGATGCGTCCCAGGGTCGAGGGCCCACTACATCATTTGTTCTAGGGCAAGGCCCTCATTTCCAGCGGTATTAGGATGCGTCCCAGGGTCGAGGTGCCCCCGTTGTCAGTTGCAGGAATTGGGATGCGTCCCAAGATCGAGGTCCACTGCAGCACCAACTCAGCTCAAGGCGGTAGACGAGCCAGGTAAGTGAAAATGCATTGCATAACTTTGATAGGATTGTTCAAAGTCACACACTACACAAGTCCCAGCAAAGTGGGGGCGACTGTAGGCATTTCATTTTTGCATGTGAAACCCGATGATGAGTCTCAGTTGGAGGCACTACCTTTTTAATTAAGGATATTGCGGGAAACGGTCGTCGAAAGGGAATCGGTATTTCGTTAGATCTTTGTTCACTTATTTAGCGTCAAGCTCACTTGTTGGACCTATGTTTAGATCACATTTGGCCCAGAAAAAAACCAAAACCCTTTTTAATCTAGCCCATACACGCCTAACCCACTAACCAAGCCAAACCAAGCCACATTAAGCCCACACCACATTAGGCCCACACGCCCATCACCCAAATTAAATAAATATTAAATTAAATAGTAAATAGATAATGTAATTGAATTAAATAAAATAATTAAACCATTTACCAATTAAATAAAACATAAAATATAATCATACCTAATTTAGATAAATCAAATATATTAACTTCCTAACTAAACAAAATCATATACTAAATTAAAAAGATGTCATGCCTAATTAAATCACTCATAACCAATTTAAAGATATTGACTTCCTAATCTAAACCAATCTTGTCTCCATCAAATCTTTGACTTTTCTTGCTCAAAACTAAATCAAATCCCTTCCTTGTGAGACAAGGAGTAGCCCTAGCCCTTCTCTATATAAACAACCCCTAACCAAGACATGCACTCCCCTAGCTCAGACGCCCAACTGTCTCCAACCTCTTACAATTCACGGAAATAGCAACAAGAAGCAACACAAACAATTATCTTCATCTCCTCCACTCCATAGCCGAAAATATCACAGCCCCTAAAAGGCTACCTTTACCACGATATTTGGATTAAAAGGTTCTCCATTTGGGGGAAGAAAAGCCAAAAAGGCTACCTTTTAATTCTCGAGCGAAAGAGCTTCTGACAATTCATACTTCTGTGACATATAGTGCTCGACAGATGTACCCTCTGACATACTCGAGCGAAAGAGCTTCTTTCACAATTCATACTTCTGAGATCTAAGATTAGATCTGTGAAGATCCTTCAATTTCAACATCATACTATAAGGATCCAATCCTTTATTCTGACGACGAAACTGAGGTGTCATTGCGGCAAACATTACAGATTGAACACTAAAGTTATCTTCACGATGAGTCTTCCAAAGCTCATGCTCTACTATTTGCTCAACTCCAAGCTCAGGCCCGAGAGGTTTCTCTATGACATAGAGTAACTTCTCGGCTCCCAGGACTATCATTAGGTTCATCTCCCAATCTGGAAAATTGGAGCCATCAAAGACATTATCGCCAATGATGATGTCCCTAACGCTAATCTTTCCAGCCATCTTGATTGCAATAGTCCAACTATCCAATCAACGATTTCGGGTACACTCAAAATGTAATGGTTACTATAGTCCAACTATATAACCAACTACAAGTGGAGTAGTGTGTTGTACAGTCTAACTGTTCAATAAAGCAATATTCAATATTAGTCCTACTAATATATTTATAACAATGATAAATAAAATAAAAGAGCACGTATTGGCAAGTATTTAAACAAAATTGTAAATTTAATACTAGCCTCCCACTATTTTTCGGCGAGCCTCTAACCCTCTGTGGAGTACTCGGGAAACCCAGTTTCTTAGTGGGCTAGGATCCCGTTAAATAACACACAACCTTGACTTTGGCCAACAAGCTGTATGAAACTTAACTAGGTAGATCTCTAAGATCAATTGGATCTCATCCAATTCCTAGATCCGGTAGGTGGACCTCCAAGTCCGAGATATATATCCAATATATATTTCCTAACATTTTCCTCTGAATCAACTAAGCCTTGGCTTTGGCTCAACAAGCTTAATGATTTCAGTTAAGCGTGACCCATTGACAGTGGGAAAGCTTCGTAATCCACGTCGATGTACAGAAGTGACCTTGACTTTGGCCAACAAATCACAACTTCCAAGACATACGATATGTAACAAAGCTTTCGTGGTTCAAACACATTCGCGATGGACAATGATCTTGACTTTGGCCAACAAACCAATGCCAATCTTGGATCTTGAGAGATAACCACTCAATGCAAGGAAATCGCTTAATATTTGAGTAAGGGTTTTTCACTTAAATCGGCAACCAATTTATTATCTTTGATTAGGTCTCATCATACACCCTTAAGCATGCATTCTAAAATCATAATAAGGCGCGAATAAATTAATAATGATATACAGATGGATATATAACAAACTTTATTCCTAGAACAAATCTCTCAATTTCCTCTCTCCCGCTAACACTATTCATACTTCTACCCAATTACATAATACATTAAAGAAACCTCATTTGCATTGAGGGGAATTGGTGAGAAGAGAAATACAAAGAGAAAAGAAATAATAGGCTGGACACGCATGTCCAATTTAAATAAATTCCAAATTTATTACAACAATTTCCAAAATTGCCCCACCCTTCTAATATCCATATGATATACATTATTCATACAAATACATCCAAGTATTCACACAAAGCATGGTATTCAATCAATCTAATCCAATTAATTAATCTTTGAATTAATGACCATCCAATGTTCAAACAACGATTTGATTTGCGCGAGTCCAACTCGTTTAAGAATAAATACTCAAAGTACGTATTCTTGAATTATATCGAACTACAATTTTAAATCCAATTTAAATTGTATCCAATACTAATTCATTTTTAATTCCAAATTAAATAATTACACTTTTAATGGTGCATTTTAGACTTGGATTCCAAATCCAATCTTAATGGGTCTCAAAGGCCCAATTAGTATCCAATACTATTCAATTAAAGTCCAATGAGCTTTCAATTAATTCTTTAGGCATGGGCTTTGGCCATTATGGATCAAACCCAAGATGTCAATGCCCAATAAGGAATCACCCTTTTAGCCAAAAAAAATAATTTGGGACTATTAGGCCCAATTAAATTATTTAAAGGCCCAATAATTATATTTGGACTTTATAGATATGATTTTAGGCCCAATTGGATCCAACCCAATTGTCCAAAACCAAACTTGGCTCAACCAAGCCCATTAAGCCCAAATACAACAAATTAGCCCAATTTAATTAAAATTCCAAATTTAAAGACTAATACATATTAACATAATATTCTAAATATTATATTAATTTAATTAAAGTGTAATTGCCATAATTAATTAATTACACTAATATTTCCAAAACATTAATTAAACTAATTAATCATGCTTTAATTATCCAACTCATGTCCAACACAAATTGAAGCAAAACAATTCATTCCAATATGCTTAGGGTTCACGGCAATTTGGGGAAATTATATCCAATTTTGATTTCAATCAAATTAAATCAACAATCAATAATCATTTCATGCTTTAAACATATCCAATAGTCTAAAATCAAAAAATCACCATGATACAACAAGGGCTTATATTCGGCCAATGTATGATTTTTAGGGAAAATTAATCTAATCAAATTTTCTCAAATCCATTGATTCATAAATCCAATTTATCATCATCAAAGCTCAACCAAACAATCAATTTAGGCATTTTTAAACTCCAAGCACAAAAACCCCAAATTAAAGTATATAAACCCTAAACTTAAATCATGATTAGAAAAGGCTCTGATACCATTGTTAGTTTCCTAGACATGCCCAATGTCTCTAATACATGATTTATTGTGTGAATGATCAAGAGAGTTGCGGAAAAAACTTACATTGATCGGATGTTGATTTCAAAAACTTTGTATGTTTGTTGGAAGCTCCAAGCCTTCTTTGAGTGAATCCAACCCAAGGGTGAGTTTCCATATCACCTTGATTTGCTCGTTAAGTGCTAGCTTTGAAAAATTTGCAACAAAATTTTCCCTTTGGAGAAGAAGATGTCACGGTAAAGTGAGGGAGATGGAGAGAGTTTTGTGTTTTTGATATTTGTTTTCTAAAAACCAATTACCAAAGTCAACAACCAAAAATGTGTAAATGTTTTTCAAAAAAGTAAAACCAAAATTGTGTTGAAAAGAAATGCATTAAATGCATTCACCATTTTCCATCAACTAATGACTAGTGATGTAAATTGGTGGGCCCCACTTCTTAAATTCAAAAATCAAGTGGCTTGCTCAACACACTTCGGCCTCGGGTTCATTTAATCTGATTAAACAAATTTTCTGTCGCGATGTAATTAAATCCAATTTAATTAAATAATAATGTCCAGCAAAATTATTACGAAAGTCGCTTGCAAATTAATTCCAAATTAGTTCGTTCGCCCGAATTAAAATCCAATTTTAATTCCGCTTTGAAATCAGATTTCAATTAATATATCTAATATATTACTTAATCGATTAATTCCAAATTAATCGCGTTCTCTCTTATATTTGAATTTTATCCCAGATAAATTCTTGCCGCAATTAATCCCAGATTAATTTCCTCTCTCTTATAATTAATCCTAGATTAATTCTGTTCTAGTCAAATGTCATCGGTGAATCTTTGGGAAGTGGCCCAAGAGATCCATGGATATGTTGGCAGTAAATCCGGTTTTCAGACTATCCGAATACGTGCATACCCCGTACCACATTCTTACTGATTTACAAGACATGGTTGGCTTCTAGCAAAACACCGTGCCTACCCAATTCTCCAGAAATATTCAACAAAGAATATATAATCTTTATCAAGCGTAGTATACTAAGTATTGCGTATTACGATCCAGTATCTGATGTCACATGCTAGGCCTGGGGCTGGAATTATGTCTTCCCCGTACGAAGCATATATCGGATCACTAGCAACTAGTCTATTTAATCGGATAATCATGAACTAGTCATACTATCCCGATAGTTGCAGCATTTAAGAGTACTAGTTCTGTATCCCTGCGAGATCATCACCTCCATATGACTGAAGTGATACTTCAATCTTGACATCACACCCAATACACTACGATTCTTATTATACCCAGAAGAGGCGTACACAGAACCTGTTAAAGCTCCGAACGACCAAAACCAAAGTATACTGATTGTCGCAAGTATTAGCGATGCAAGTCTCAGGTTAAGACCACATACACATACCCTCATATTGCACTTGCATTAGTATCCAATACCCAAATATATGAGAACTATTCCGTTACGATTCCATAACGCGCACAAGTGCAATATTAGCCTATTCCGCATTATCGATGTCCAGTCTCGATAATACTACGACTAGGGATATTTAATGATTAAACCATTCGTGGATTAATACTGTCTCATATCTTATTAATCCGGAACTAATCATAAGGACTTTTATCATTTATATATCAAAGTAATCTAATTACAAAATGATAAAATGGCAATTTCCTTTGTCACATAGTTAATTTGTACAAAAACCACAATATCTTTTACAAATAGTGATGCTATGGGTCATAATTTTCCAACAGACGGCAACTTGAAACCCTAAGAGGGCTCCATTTTCTTCTTCCATCACCGAAAAAAAAACAACACAAAAAACTAGAAAAACAACGTGAATCACCAACAAAAAGTAAAAGGCTTCACCGAAAAACAACAAACAACCAGAACCGAGAAACAACAAACAACCAGAAACCAGCAAACCACCGAAAAATAGTGCCAAAAATAACCCAAAAACCGTGCCAAAAACCACCAAAAACAACCAAAAAAGCAGTTCCAAAAACAACAGAAAACAACAACCAAAAAAACCAGAATACAGCGACCAGCAACCCAAAAATAGAAAACAGCCCCAAAAATAACCAAAAACAGCAAAACAACAACCAGAAATAGCAAAACAATGAACCAGAAACAACAAACAACAAATAGCGAACCAGAAACAGCAAACAACGAACAATAAACAACGAACCACCAGTCCGAAACAGCAAACAACGAACCAGCTTTGATCCTTCCGGAGACGGCCTAACGCATTTCCGAGAAAGCAACTTAAAAGGTAAGATCTGAGGGCACCCTTACCACATTTATTTTTATAGTTCCGGACGCTGCATGCCTCGCTGGACGTGAAATACATCCAGCCGGGTATGCGAAGTCCTACATCAAAAATAGCCAAATCTCTGGCCACATTTCTTTCTTCGGCATTTTGTTATTTATTTTTTATCTATTTAATGTTATCTTTTTTATCTATTTATTCGTATTTATTGTTATTTTATTATTTCGCCTTTATTTTGTTTATGTTTTTCATGTTGATAATTATACGCATTTATGCATGGTTATATTTTTTATGTCCGTTTATATTGTATTGATGATCATGTATATTATTATCCCTTGCGGTATATCAGATGGAAACCCATACATAAATTCCGTAGCCGAATTCGAATGGACGGTAGTGCGGTTTGTACTTGGGATACAACTCCACGTGCCACTTGGGAAATACTCATACATGCGTGATTAACCCCCCCTTTTTTGTTTGCTATTTATTTATTGACGTTTTTCATGCTTTTGATTTTTTATTATAATTTTCGTTATCGCACTTCATATTTCTTAATTTAATATTCTTTGGAACTACATTATTGTGATTATTATTTTGGTTGGGTATGTTATTGCATTTTTTATTCGCTTTTATGCATGAATTGCATTAAGACTTGGCTATACCATTGAGTGAACCCGTCCATTATACTGGCATAAGTAAGGGACCATTCTGAACCCAACGGTTTGAGGTCTTCCCTTGCGATGGGTGAGTGCGGCATTAAACCTTTCCTAGTTCACACTGGGTGGCTACCCCTTCATTCTCCGGTTTAGTCCTCTACGGGCTACTCCGTACTCTCTACGGGCTGCGAGCCCAATAGTGTCATGGTCACCGAGCATCATAGGCATAGCGGTAAACCCCTCTTCGCTCCTACAATAAGGCTCCAAAGAGTAACAGGTTAAAGTAAGCACCAAATAGCAACACATGAGTAGGTATCCAACTTATACAGAGCTTCCCATCATACCAGAAAAGAAAGGATTAGTGAGAATGTATCACCCAAGCTAAAGATACGGTAAGGAAATCACCTTAGTCTTCTCTCCCCTCACTACCCGGAGGTTGCCTTAGTCGGAGTCTGGGGACGTGAAGAAGTCAATAAAATGCAGGCCGGCCGAGAAAGGAATTCAGGCTGCCTTTTTCAATGCTTCTCCCACAGCTTTCATCGCGGGTGCCTCCACCTCTGCTAGGAGTTTCCAAGGAAGTGGTGACCGAAGAGGGTCAAGAGATCGAGATAAGGAGGAAAACCAAGTAACAGAGCAAAACTTAGTGAGGAAGAATAACAATAAGAGTATGATAGGAGTCTGGAAAAGCATGAGCCTTATGGAGGTTTTTAGTAGAAGGTAGTATAATTAATAGCCAGAGGTAAATTATGAGTAAAGCTGAAAAAATAATTCAGATGGTTTTAGCAAAAGTACCTAAGTCTGTGAGCTAACATCAGATATGCAGATAAGAGAATCCTAAGCTCATGGATAAGCAGCACATGCAACCGCGGCACAGATAATTAGTGAGGACACCGCACCCGGAAAAACTCCAGGACAAGCCCCACCCTCCCAGCCCTCATCAAATAACAGCAACAAAGATGGACCTCGATGTTCGCCTCGAGATACTCATAGAAACAAGTGTATGTGAGTGAAATGAGATTGAAACGTAAAGCCTTTGAGTATAATACAAGAATGGAATGGAAGCAGGAAATAGCCCTAAGTGAGCGATTTAAAAGAAAAGTTGTCTAGTTGAAGCAATGAAGTGATAAATGTTAGGGTTGGTGCTCGGAGTGCCAATTCAGATAGTATTTATGTCTGATTCATGATACGAGAATTCCATTTTCCATAATATTACTTATTTAATGGTAGCACCTCTTATCTTTTATACACATATTCGATCTAATTACGATTAGATATCTAATTACGATTAGATTGAAACTAAATCTGGTTTAGTGATACGTGTATATTAGACAAAGACCCTATGATTTACAATGTAGTGCGCAGTTACAACGTAGTTTGTAATTGACATTGGGAAGCGCACTATAAGATGTATATCCTTAAATAAAGTTTTTGATCAAGATTTACTAACACGGGTCGGTTAGTAAAATTCACTGAGACCAGTACATGTCGTATATCGTGACTTGGTCCGATGGTTTATCCCAATGAACCATGAGTCTCGGGAGACTCGATAGACATATAGGTATTATTTGATAAACATTGAATGACTCACTGAAGATTTCCTAATAGATGGTACACCAACGTCAATAGGAATCTTCTCGAGTTGAGCGAACATAGTGGTCCTTCGACTTGAGATACCACTGTGGATATATGATTTATCCTCTACACTTTGATGGCAGTCACGTCACCGATCTATTAATGATCAGACATCCGCATGTTCATTGGGTGTGGACTGATGCTCATGATATCATGTGCGTATCAAGATAGAATTCGTCAGTCCTGTGTACAGGGCGTAGGCATCCTGCACGTTTTTGCGATCTAGTAAATCCATGGTCGTGGTATAACTTCAGAAATCATTTCCGAGTGTTATTTAGAGACCGTAAATTGAAAGTCGACTATATTATTACCGAAAGGATTTGACATTTTTATCTATATCTTAGGTATAATATGGATAGCATGTGACAGATGGATTATACGTATACAATGACCTTGACTTGCATAGTTTAGCGAGATTATTTGTGTTCGTCATAATTCATGAGTGGGTGAATTATGGACATGAAATTGGATTTCGTGATGGATAAACCTAAACTTAAAGAGTCCTACAATATGAAGTGTACTCGTTGAGCACTGAGGCAACGCCAAAATCCCCTTAATACAGATTATTCATAATACTCCATCAGATTAAGTGAGTTAATTCGAATCGTTTAAACGGTTAAACGTAACACATGCATTAGGGGATTTTGGCAATTTAATAATTATTGTGTATTTGTATTTGATACATAATTTGATTATATACACATTAATTAATTGTCAAATGAGATTTTGACACATGCCATTAATATATGTATTTTTTATTTAATGTAAATAAAATACATATATAATAATAATTATATTAATAATTATTTAAATATTAAAATGTTAAAATTTGAATAATTAATTGATAAACTTTTTCATAATTATTATGAAAAATGTTAAATTATTATTGGTGACACATTGCATGATTTAATTAAACTTTAGGTGTGCAAATATGATTTGTTAACATAAAGTTTAATTTAATTAATTGAATTAAATTTGAAAAATGACAAATATGCCCTTGAAAGTCGGTCTTGATGTATTTTTTAAAGTAAAAATTTTTCATTTCCTTCCATGGGAAGCCTAAGGCCGAAAACACCATAACCAAAAGCTCTCAAATCATATTTGATGATTCATGATGGAAAATGAAGGAAAATCAAGAAAAATCAAGAAAAAAGCTTAGGAAAATTGGAGGTTAAAAGGTAATCTTTAATCTTCTTGAGTTTGGAAATTTAGTTTCTTGTTATTGTGTTGCTAGAATAGTTCTAGGGTTTTCTTTACTTGTTAAAATTGGGGCTTTTGGTGTTGGAAGATGTTTTTGGAAGTTTTAAGCATGTGTGAAGTATATTTTGATGATATTATTGTAATTATCGTCCAATTTGATCATTTGATGATATGTTGTCATTCTAGAGTGTTATGACCACTCTTTTAATGCCTAGAATTGTTCTTGTGTAGTTCATGTGTGGTGACTTTGATTGGTGTTTTGATTAATTGGATTAATCTTGAAAAATTGGATTTAAAGTATGAAAATTGACATTTTTGCATTCTGGATCAGATCTGGAATAACAGTGAATATGGTGATGAAAAATATGTCATTTGAATGTATTGGATGTGTTTTGAGTGTTGGAACAATTGCCGGAAATTGTTTCGGAGTTGAAATAAGCGAAAACGGTGTGAAAAACGGCGTTACCGGGTGACTTTTGACCCAATTGGGTGACGGCTGCCCAAACAGTGAATTTGTCACTGTTCGGGCGCAGCCCATGAACTACCCTAATACTATTGGGGCTGACCTTGGTAGCCCTCAAGTGTATTGGGTAGTCGGTTCGGTCAAAAACGTGTTTTATGCCATTTTGCAGAAAAAAAACGTTTTCGTAAAAGTTCGCGATGTTTCTTAACTATCTATGTCATTATTTGATATCGAATAAATAAGTTTAGGTGAAATATAAATTAATTATTCATATTGGATATTGAATAATTCATTTGGTAATTTAAAAGTTTTAAAATTACGATTTCACATGAACAGCGCTTCTGTCGCGCCCTTGCCCAAAATCCCAACAATAAAGTACTAGTTCAGTAGTGACAGAGACATAAAAGAATGGTGTTAGACATAGCTAGAGACATGTAGAAATGATACGCTTATGGTAAAGAAACAGAGACACAGATCACGAAACTTTTGGGTATAGAAGGAGACCAGAATAGAAGTTAATAAGGTCAATAAGTCAAAGGTTTAGAAGAGGGACTGTCGGGTGCGACCATAATATGAGAAGAATACTTGGGAGTAAAGACAGAAGTGTATCACAGCGAGATCTCATATCATTAGAATGAAACCCAAGTTCTATTATGTTTCAACTCATGCAATCTTTAAGAAATAGTTAGTCATAGTTTAAGCTAACTAAACCACCACGAGTTTGGGATGGCCTTAGTCATAAGTATAGGTGTTTTGGCAGATATATATTATCGTAGGGATCGAAAGGATGAGTTGCTACAATATTATATTCAGTATATTGAGTGAGCCATCAAGGAATAATTTACATAAACGAACATCGGGTATAAATAAGATTTATAAATCGTGAGGGAGACGGTAATAATATTACAATAGCAAAGAAATCAAAGATGCAGAAAAGTAAACCAGAATAGTATAACAAGTGTTAGCATAGTAATAAAGAACATAGCTTTAGTATATAAGGCGTATATAATCAGGCTTAGTACAGATACCTTGCCCTAGAACTCCTTAAACAATTTTGGAGAATCACTAGAGAAAACTACCCTGATGTAACGTCATAGATAAGGAAACCATCAGTTGACAGTAAGCGTGCATGGAGAGGTTAGTTATAAGTCATGAAGTCCAAAACACAGAGATAGTTGCAAACGTAAGAACTCGAAAGAGGGAGCTTATAAGTAAAAATGGTTTAGTAAGGTGGAAAACTGAGAGGGTCAAATAATTGGTTAAAATAAGATAATAAATGTTAAGATAAGGTATATAAAGTACTATAGGGGTGCTTTAAACATGAATAGTAACAGAAGTTCCTAAGAATATTTAAAAGTTTTGTTGTCGCGACAAGGAGGTATAGAGGTTCCAAATAAAAATGGAACTAAGATGAGTAGGACGGCAGGCCACACATGTAGTATAATTTTGAAACCGATATTTATGTGGATAGTTTAGATAAAGAAAATCAAATATAGTTAGAGGTTTTGGAAAAGAGATTTCCCTGATACATAAGGATAGTTAAAGTATGACAAGAGTTTTCTAAAAAATTTAAACCTAGAAGAAGGACAAGTATATCAGTAGCAGAAAGGAAGGTAAGGAAGATAAGTTTAGCAGAATCACAAGATATTCTCGATGTTGGGTTTTCTAGGTCAAACCAAGATCATATTAAGCATAAAATCATGTGAATACAACAAAGTAAGTTGCGGAAATACTCACTTTGATCGGCTTGGATGTTGGCGGAGAGTTCAAAACTTTTGCCTCCATGGAAGTTGCTCCAAGCTTCTTCTTTGATGTATGTTGAGCTTCCAAGCTTGATTCTTGAATTCCAAACTCATGGGAAAGGTTTCCCTATCACCTTTGTATGATTCTTTAAGTGCTAGCTTTGGAAATTTTGCTACAAAATTTCCTTGTTCTTCCTTTTTATTCTCGGCAAAATGGAGAAGAAAAGAAGAGGAGAGGCTCACGGTTTTTGGTGTGTAGAGAGAGTAAGTGAGTTTTCCATTTTTGTTAAATGTTTATTGATTTCAAAAATCCAATCCATTTACCAAAAGTGTAGTTAGTAAAATGTCCATCACAAGTCAAACTTATGTAAGCAACAAGTTACCAAAATTAAGCTCACTAACTTCCATCACCTTAAAGCAAATAAAGTGACAAGTGATGTGACATGTGGGCCCCACTTGATTCAAAATCCGAATGGGCCCGCAAACACATCCCGGGCTCGGGTTCGTTAATCCGAATTAACAAATTTTCCGTTGCGACGTAATTAAATCAAATTTAATTAAATAATTATGCCTAACAAAATTACTATTCACGTCGCTCGCGAATTAATTTTAAATTAATTCGTTCGCCCGAATTAAAATATAATTTTAATTTTGTTATGAAATCTAATTTCATTAAATATATCGAATATATTATTTTATCGATTAATTCCAAATTAATCGTTCTCTCTCTTCAAATAGTATTTTATCCCAGATAAAATTCTCCCGTAATTAATCCCAGATTAATTTTCTCTATCATCTAATTAATCCCAGATTAATTATGTTTGAGTCATACGTCATCGGTGAATCTTCAGGAAACGACCCATGAGATCCCTGGATATGTTGGTAGTAAATCTGGTCATCGGAATATCCGAATACGTGCGTACCTAGTACCACTTTCTTACAGATTTACAAGACATGGTTGGCTTCTAGCAAAGCATCGTGCCTACCCAATTCTCCAGAAATATTCCTTTAAGGAATATGTAATCTATGTCAGACGTAGTATACGTAGTATTGCGTATTACGATCTAGTATCGGATGTCACATGCTAGGCCTGGGGCTGGAATTGTGTCTGCCCCGTACGAAGCATATATCGGATCTCTGGTACTAGTCTCTATAATCAGATAATCATGACCTAGTCATATTATCCCGATGACTGCAGTACTAAAGAGTACTAGTTCTGTATCCTACGTGATCATCATTTCAATATGACTGAAATGATACTTCCATCTTGACATCACACCCAATACACTACAATTCTCAATATACCCAGAAGAGGCGTACACAGAACCTGTTAAAGCCCTGGACGACCAAAACCAAAGTATATTGATTGTCGCAAGTATTAGCGATGCAAGTCTCAGGTTAAGACCAAATACACCTACCTTAATTCGGACTCCCATAGACACATAGTCATACTACCAATGGAATTCCGAGGGGTCTATCCAGAGCGAAGCTGTTTCCCATACCATCGGTAAACACAACCTCCTATTACACTTGCATGAGTATCCAATACCCAAATATATGAGAACTATGTCGTTATGCTCCCATAACACGCACAAGTGCAATACTAGTCTATTCCGCATTATCGATGTCCAATCTCGATAATACTACGACTATGGATATTTTAATGATTAAACCTTGGTGGATTAATACTGTCTCATATCTTATTAATCTGGAACTAATCATATGGACTTTTATCATTTATATATCCCGGTAATCCAATTACAAATGATAAAAGAGCAATTTCCTTTGTCACATAGTTAATTTGTACAACAACACCATGTTCTGTACAAATAGTGATGCTATGGGTCATAATTGTCCAACAATATCCCACTTGGCCTATAGCCAATCACTCAAGTGTCCTACACTTGAACTATGTACGGGTCGCTCAAACTTCTGCTGAGAAAAAAAGCTTTCGTCAGCGGATTTGCAAGGTTATCATCTGATATGTTTTATTCGATCATCACATCACCGCGATGTATGATTCGACGAATCAGATAAAATAGTTGAAGTATATACTTGTGATGAGCGGAAAATATATCAATATTTACCGCCCCTTTACCTAATATTTTGTTTAGTTTCTCGGGTTTGATGAACGTTTTGATGTGTTTTAGTTTATTTTGCAGATAAAATAATATCGGATCTCAATGAAATCATTTAGGACGAAATATGGGTCAAATAAGGGCAATTATTGGACTTGATATTTTAATTTTGGAGATTGGAAACTTGAAATGGCGTTTTTGACGAAGTGCAGTTTTGTAAATTCCAGTTTTGCGCATCTGTCGTAATTTGAGCATAACGTTTTACTCCGATATCGGATTGAGCTGATTCAAGTTCCAGATATTAAATAAGACTCAAAGATCTACAGCTTTGAAAGACAGAATAATTTCGAATTCTGACGCTTTCATAACCGAAATTGATGAACCATCCAGAAGTGTGTTGTATGTAATTATTAAGTCACTTTCAATCATTTTCAAAGCAAAAAAAATAAATTAATTAATAAATTAATAATAAAAATTATCAAATCATCACCAAACATGATAAGAGATTAGTGGAGCAATTAATAATGGATTTGGTGGAGCAATTAGTGGAACAATTAGTGGAGAAATTAATAATTGATTGGTGGATGATTTGATGGAGGCAAAATTTTGCCTATAAATACCAAGCCATTTCATTTGTAAAATTCATACTTTCTTCTAAGGAATTCCTTAAGAATACTAAGAAGATTGTATCTTTTTTGTTTATTTATAGCTTTTAGTAATTAATTTCCGCTTTCGCACTTTCTTTTCTTTACTTTTCAGTTTTTACTTTCCGCAATTTACTTTTACGCACAGTACTTTTCTTTCTTTAATTTTCAGTTTTTACTTTTCAGTAATTTACTTTTCAGCAATTTACTTTCAGCTTTTACTTTTCAGTAATTTACTTTTCAGCATTTACTTTTCAGCATTTAATTTTCAGTATTTAATTTCAGCATTTACTTTCTGTCATTTACTTTTCAGCAATTTACTTTTCAACATTTTACTTTATGTCTTTTATTTTATTTAAGTTTTTACTACCCGTAAATATGTGTCGTAACTAAGCCAATTATCTAGGGTTGTGATGAAATCCAATATCACCGGTTTATAAGGGGTTATTTTATAGTTTGGGTAATTTAGAGGTTTACTTATTTAGTCTTATGCTTAATGCGTCTTGTTAATTGGCCATTAATAAGATTGATCTGGTAAATCTAAAATAAACTTGACAAAGGAATTTTAGGTTTCAGCCTTAGACTTAATAGCCCACGATCTTCCTTAAGGATAGATAACCCTTTAATAGATTTCCTTACAGGATAGACATATACCTGTCGGGCGGGGGTAGCCATAATTGGAACTTAAACTTAATGAATCCAGATAATTTGGTTGACATAGACATATGGTTCAATTGGGTTAAACTGGGTATTTGTGTCTGACCATCGATAGAGGCTTACACATAATTTAGTGTTTCAGGTTAATAAATCAATATATTACCCAACTTTAAGATAACCACTTCATCTTTAAAATGATATTGGAAGAAATCACAACCCTAGATAGTTTTAATATTGAATTTTCTTAAATCCTACTTTCGAACAATTTTATTTAATTGTTTTTAAATTTAGAATCGTCACCATTTCAATCAATCAAACAACATGTTAGATACTAGTAACCATTTGACCTCATAAAATTAATAGATGAGATATTAAGTCCTCGTGGGATCGATATTTTTATACTACTTGAACGATACGTGCATTTGCGTTATATGTGTGTGTTTACGCCGGTCAAGTTTTTGGCCCCGTTTTCGGGGACTTATTTATCTTTTACTATTAGTTTAGGGGTTAGATACGTTACTTGTATCTAATTTCTTTTACTTATTGTTTTGTTTTCTTGTGTTTCAGGTTCTCAGAATTACATGAGACGAACCAGAAGCTTTGAACTCCGACCGCTTGACCCAGAAATTGAAAGAACCATCAGACAGTTGAGAATGGAAATGCGAGAAGGCCAAGAAGCAATCATTAACATGGAACCTGAACCTTGGAGGTTGCACCACCATTTCCATTCGAGACAGAACCATTCCGGTGGTTGACAGACTCATTTCTTGTTTTGTACTTCCTCCCTTACAGCAAATGCGGGTGACATCAAAACATGCATTCAGATGATTCAGCAGTCAGTTCAGTTTGGGGGGAATGCAACTGAAGATCCTAATGCCCACATCACACAACTTCCTGGAAGTTTGCGACACTTTCAATTACAACCGAGAAGCTGAAGAAGCAATGCGACTGCGTGTTTTTCCATACTCCTTGAAAGACAGAGCCAAAGCTTGGCTACATTCACTACCAGCAGGTTCTATCACAACTTGAAACACTTTAGCCACCAAATTTCTTTGCAAAGTACTTTCCACCAGCCAGAACCGGAAAGCTGAGGAATGACATCACTCCTTTGTACAACAAGATTCAGAATCCCTTTGCGAAGCTTGGGAAAGATTCAAAGATTTACTCCGGAAATGTCCTCACCATGAGATTCCAAAATGGCTTCAAGTCCAAACATTCTATAATGGACTTTCTGGAATAATAAGAACCACAATCGATGCTGCCTGCTGGGAGAGCTTTAATGGCAAAAGGAGAAGATCAAGCCTAGGACCTAATCGAAGAAATGGCCAACAACAATTCCTTGTGGCCAACAGAAAGGAGCATGATCCAAAGTATTGCAGAAATTTATGAAAGTGGAGCCAATACAGCAGTCAACGCCAAGCTAGATCAAATATGCAAATTCATGGAGACTCTTACCACTGGATCCACAAGTTCACCATATGGAGGAGCACCAGAGTCGAACCAACTTGAAGAGACGGTGAATTATGTCAACAATTTCAATAGACAGGGGAACAATCCATATTCCAACACCTACAACACATGGTGGAGGAATCATCCCAATTTTTCATGGAGCAACAATTCAGGCCAACAGCAGAACTATCCACCACCTGAATTCCAGCAACAGAACAAAAGCCAGGAGCAGGCAAATGAACCAAGAATAACAGAAGTGTTGACCCACTTGAAAAAGATAGAAGCAAAACACGACTCTCAAGCAGCAAGATATGATACTATGTTTCAATCTCAAGCAGCAAGATATGATGCTATGTTTCAATCCCAATCAGCATTAATTCAAAGTCAATCTCCTTATATTAAAGCACTGGAGAATCAAATTGGACAACTGACCAATGCTCAGAGTTACTGACCGCCAGGTAACCTTCCTAGCAACACTGAACCAAATCCAAGGAACATTGGGAAGGAGCAATGTCATGCCATCATGTTAAAAAGCGGTACTGAAATCAACAAAGATGTTGGAGCCAAACACAACTGAGGAAGTTCCAAAAGAAAAAAGCAACAACGGAGGAAAAAGAAGCAAAGGAAAAGAACGGATCTTCCACCTCCACCTTTTCCTCAACGTCTTCAGAAGAAAAAATTGGACAATTAGTTTTCTCGGTTCCTGGAGATCTTCAAAAAGCTGCATATCAACATTCCATTTGCAGAAGCGTTGGAACAAATGCCCAGCTATGCCAAATTCATGAATGAAAGACATTCTTTCACGAAAGCGGAGATTGGGAGATTACGAGACAATAGCATTATCAGAAGAATGCAGCGCTATCATTCAGAGGAAACTTCCCCCAAAGTTGAAAGATCCTGGCAGTTTCACTGTACCTTGCGTCATAGGAGAACATAACTTTGGTAAGGCTTTATGTGATTTAGGTGCAAGTGTTAACTTGATGCCTTTTTTCTATTTTCAAGAAACTTCAGATTGGAGAAACCATGCCAACTTCAGTCTCTCTACAACTTGTTGATAGAACGCTCGTATTTCCAAGAGGCGTAGTTGAGGATGTGCTGGTCAAAGTTGACAAATTCATTTTCCCAGCAGATTTCATTGTCCTTGATATGGAGGAAGACGCAGACGTGCCAATCATCCTCGGGAGACCATTCTCGGTTACAGGTCGAACCATTATTGATGTACAAAAAGGAGAATTAACCATGAGGGTACATGACCAAGAAGTAACATTCAATGTTTTCAAGGCCATGAATTTCCCAGATGATGAAAAGAAGAGGAATGTTTCAGACTTGATGTGATACACAGCACACATTAAGAACTCCAATGTAATACAAGTTCTACTGACAAACTTAAAACATGTCAATTGCCTGTGGAGCCTAAAGATAAAGAGTCATTTGCACTGAAAGAACCTATTCTTGCACTACAAGTAACAGAAGAGAACAAGTTCCACCAGCTCAACGAATTGGAGGAATTTCACATACAGCCTTTTGAGAATGCCAAATTGTACAAAGAAAAGGGCAAGAAAAGACATGATGAGAAGTTAGTACGCATATAACTGGAACCAGGGCAGAAGGTACTGTTAAACAAATCAAGAGTGAAATTTTCCCATGGAAGCCAAACTCAATGGTGGTCAGGTCCATTTGTGATCACCAAAGTTTTTACCAGATAGAGCCATTGAGATACATGATCCTGACGCCAACAAAACTTTCAAAGTTAAAAACAAGAGTGTTAAGCACTACTGGGGAGAATCATTTGAGCGAAAAAAAGAAAGTGTTACACTTTCATATCCAGTTTACGTCCGAGAAGTCAACTCTGGCTGACGACTTTAAACTTAGCGCTCGTAGGAGGCAACCCATGCAATTTGTGTATATATTGTGATCTGGTTGTTTTTATTTTTGTGTGTTTAGTTTTTACAGGTAAAGTCATTTCACGATGGAAGAAGCTCTCATAAATCTTCACAAGCAATTTCCTTCTCTCCCTCAAAAATCTCTGATGAAAGTTTACAAAGCTCGTTTGGACGCGGATGAACTACTGATTATCAAAGGTATTCCTACTGACATTCTTTGGATTATTGAAGCACGGGTCCGATTGGCAGGTGAGTCTTCTGACTCTTTTAGTTCACATCTGTCTGGTTTAGGAAAGAGCACATATGCTAAAAAGAGAAGAGCCAAAAGAATGTGTGTTTGTTATAAATGTGCTCGTATTTTTGTAATACTCTCGTTGTCGTTCTTTAGGAATGGTGTCAGATAACCGCAAAGATAAGATTAATTTCATTAGGGATGGCTTGAGTAAGGAGTCTTTGGATGACATATCTAAAACTCTTGAGACGCATCCCAGTGGATGTGTGTATCATGAAATTCGCATGTTATGCATGCCCAATTCCAAAAGGAAAGACAACTGTTAAGTATCGGGAATCTAACTCAAAAAGACCTTGTTTGCCAATTTATAAGAAAATTGGATGGGAAGCTTGTCCATGACGCATAGACGTCAATCAAGCCGTTACTTTTCTTGTAAATATTATATCTCTTTGTCTTTTCTTAATAATTGTGATTTGTTTTGTTGTTTTTCTTTTGTTTTCTCTGACAGGATCCAGATCTTTTAGACTATACGATATTATTTCGCTACTAATCATCCTCTGGAAGATACTTGTGCTATTTTTACTCACCCTTTTCAGGTACTATAAATTCAGCCCGTCATTGCACTTTTGAAGGCATCCAGAGTTGAGAAAGAAATACATAAAAAAAATGGAAGCCACTTCAAGAAGACGAGTTGAAAACATCTGTGGTTTGCGGGTAGTGTGTTGGTACTAAGCCACAATACGTAGAAGCAGCACAAGAATTGGGTCGAGTCTTAGCAGCAAGGAATATGCACTTAATATATGGCGGAGCGCAATCTTGAACTTATGGGGATCGTTTCAAAGTCCGTACAAGAAGTTGGCAGTCACGTTTTGGGAATCATTCCAAACCTTGGCAGAGGAAAATCTTATTGAAATCAAACGGAGAGGAACTGATCGTGCCAGGTATGTCTGAACGACTGGTAGAAATGATTAATCGTGATGATGCTTTTATCGCTTTTCCAGGTGGCTTGGGCACATTGGAGGAAATTTTTATATGCTCTTGGGCGAACCTGAACATACACCAGAAACCAATTGGGCTGTACAACGTTGATGGATTTTATGATTTTCTGTGTTTATCTTGATGATGCCCGGAGAAATGGGTTCGTGTCAAAACCTTTGAAAGAACTCCTCTTTACTGCCAGAACTGCTCCGGATCTAATTGACCAACTCTTAGCCTATGACCACGAGTTGACCCTATCCTTTCAAAGATAAATTGGTCTGAGGACGATCGTGGTAAGAGGCGTCGTGTTAATCTGGATCTTAACCTTTAATTTCCTGTAGATTTTCAGCTAACCAGGTACGACCTTCTTAACTCTCCTTTTACTGTTTAAGACATTGGGGACAATGTCTCATTTAGGTTTAGGGGAGGTAGTTAGTTGATCAGTACCTTGTTTTTAGTTTGTGTGTTCTTTTTATTTTTAGTCCAAAATTTTTGAAAAATACAAAATTTTTTTTTGTAATTTTCAAAAATTACAAAACTTTTTTGTGTTTTGTGTTTTTATTTTGACTAAAAGGGTGAAATTGGTGAGAGATAGCTGAGTAAGGAGTTTCCACTCCTGATACGTATCTCAAACCTATATCGGAACAAGTTAAGTTTTGTTTATTTCCTTTTGAATTATTTAATTTGTAAATTCTCCATAAAACAGACTAAAATGGATCTTCATATGTTCAGTTAGCAGATATTATCAACATACATAGAAACATACGGACATGAACTAAAATTGAAAAGTTTGTAATATTCAGTGCTCTAGTTTAATTGGAGGAAGCATCTCAGAAAGCAATGGAGTAAAAAAAAAGAATAAAATCTGAGGTCCGAGTTATTAAGTCTGTAAGGGTGTTTTAACACCTAGTGCCCTAAAACCAACTGGTTTGGGAGTCACTGGCCCAAAGCTCGTTACATGGATCAAAGATGCTGCAAAAATATCTGAAGTCTGAGTAATTAAGTCCTTAGGGGTGTCTTAACACCTGGTGCCCTAAAGCCAACTGGTTTGGGAGCCACCGACCCAACACTCGTTACATAGATGGAAGATATTGTATATAAATAAAAAATAGAGAAAAAAATCAAAGAAAAAATCCGAAAAATCCGAAAAATTATTCCATTGCTGCAAAAAGGTTTGAAATCTGATAAAACTTTAGGATAAAAATATTACTCTCTTATCAACTGCACTTATGATTGTTGTGGCAAAAATGAGTTGTTTAATATTATGTTGGCTGTGTATATGAAGAATGGTAAATATAATCAGAGAATTTACTTATTCAGTAATTTAAAAGAAACAAAACAACTAGTAACTTGGAGTAGAAGTTTCACCTGATTAGTCACTAACTTCTTATTCTCTTTTCTCTTGTCTTTTTGCTTTTGTGTGCATTAGTTTTATTATCTTTTTACTTTTGTAAAATGTTTGTGGGTATCATTGCTGTAACCCTCACGAGACTATAACTCGTCCACTAGGGACACCTAGGGGTTTAAAGGCTTGTTGCATATGCTAAATGCAACCGTGATCCCTACGAAAGTGGTTTAGTTTAATTTTAATTGTTTCTTGTATTTTATTTTATTGTTTTGCTCGAGGACTAGCAAAATGTTAGGTTTGGGGGTGTGATGAGCGGAAAATATATCAATATTCACCGCCCCTTTAACTTAATATTTTGTTTAGTTTCTCGGGTTTGATGAACGTTTTGAAGTGTTTTAGTTTATTTTGCAGATAAAATAATATCGGATCTCAATGAAATCATTTAGGATGAAATATGGGTCAAATAAGGGCAATTATTGGACTTGATATTTTAATTTTGGAGATTGGAAACTTGAAAGGGCGTTTTTGACGAAGTGCATTTTTAGAAATTCCAATTTTGCCCATCTGTCGTAATTTGGGCATAACTTTTTACTCCGATATCGGATTGAGCTGATTCAAGTTCCAGATTAAAGAAGACTCAAAGATCTACAGCTTTGAAAGACAGAATAATTTCGAATTCTGAAGATTTCATGCCCAAAATTGATGAACCATCCAGAAGTGTGTTCTGTGTAATTATTAAAGTCACTTTCAATCATTTTCAAAGCAAAAAAAAAAAAAATTAATAAATAAATAATAAAAATTATCAAATCATCACCAAACATAATAAGATATTAGTGGAGCAATTAATAATGGATTTGGTGGAGCAATTAGTGGAACAATTAGTGGAGCAATTAATAATTGATTTGGTGGATGATTTGATGGAGGCAAAATTTTGCCTATAAATACCAAGCCATTTCATTGGTAAAATTCATACTTTCTTCTAAGGAATTCCTTAAGAACACTAAGAAGATTGTATCTTGTTTGTTTATTTATAGCTTTTAGTAATTAATTTCCGCTTTCGCACTTTCTTTTCTTTACTTTTCAGTTTTTACTTTCCGCAATTTAGTTTTACGCACATATTTTTCTTTCTTTAATTTTCAGTTTTTACTTTTCAGTAATTACTTTCAGCAATTTACTTTCAGCTTTTACTTTTCAGTAATTTACTTTTCAGCATTTACTTTTCAGCATTTAATTTTCAGTATTTAATTTCAGCATTTTACTTTCCGTCATTAACTTTTCAGCAATTTACTTTTCAGCATTTTACTTTATGTCTTTTATTTTATTTAAGTTTTACTACCCGTAAATTGTGTCGTAACTAAGCCAGTTATCTGGGGTTGTGATGAAATCCAATATCACTGGTTTATAAGGGGTTATTTTATAGTTTGGGTAATTTAAAGGTTTACTTATTTAGTC
This sequence comes from Zanthoxylum bungeanum, assembly GCA_019454045.1. Taxonomy (NCBI): domain Eukaryota; kingdom Viridiplantae; phylum Streptophyta; class Magnoliopsida; order Sapindales; family Rutaceae; genus Zanthoxylum; species Zanthoxylum bungeanum. The sequence goes on from SKCR01043193.1 coordinate 27,160, forward strand.
TTAAGCTTAATGCGTCTTGTTAATTGGCCATTAATAAGATTGATCTGGTAAATCTAAAATAAACTTGACAAAGGAATTTTAGGTTTCAGCCTTAGACTTAATAGCCTACGATCTTCCTTGAGGATAGATAACCCTTTAGTAGATTCCTTACAGGATAGACATATACCTGTCGGGTGGGGGTAGCCATAATTGGAACTTAAACTTAATGAATCCAGATAATTGGTTGACATAGACATATGGTTCAATTGGGTTAAACTGGGTATTTGTGTCTGACCATCGATAGAGGCTTACACATAATTTAGTGTTCAAGGTTAATAAATCAATATATTACCCAACTTTAAGATAACCACTTCATCTTTAAAATGATATTGGAAGAAATCACAACCCTAGATAGTTTTTAATATTGAATTTTCTTAAATCCTACTTTCGAACAATTTTATTTACTTGTTTTTAAATTTAGAATCGTCACCATTTCAGATCAATCAAACAACCTGTTAGATACTAGTAATCATTTGACCTCATAAAATTAATAGATTAGATATTAAGTCCTCGTGGGATCGATATTTTTATACTACTTGAACGATACGTGCGCTTGCGTTATACGTGTGTGTTTACGCCGGTCAACTTGGATCGTTGATGAGACCAATAATTCTTTAGCATGTGTTGTAGCCTAGCTCAGCTGCTAACAGAACTACTCCTAATCTAATTAGGAATTTTATAGATCCAAAATGCTTCTTTTGATGCCTCAGCCGCATCAATATTCCGCTTTTGTTGTTTATTCGGCAACAGTATCTTACTTGGAAGATTTCCAGCTCACTGTTCCATTATTCAAACTATATAGTACCCTTATTACGACTAATAGTCATTTTTATCGGTTTGGGAATTGCAACGATGATCCCAGTCACTTCAAGTTCTCCTTCTTCATAGCTTAAGAAAGCATCATTTGTTCTTCTAAGATACTTAAGGATGTTCTTAACATCAATCCAGTGACTATCACTTGGATTGGCCTGATTGTGACTCCATATGCTCAAGCAAATGAGACACCAGGTCACGTACATATCTTTCAATGTACGAGTTCTCGGAGAGTGCCAACAACTTTTAGATCTATCCCAGTAGATCATTATTCCTTGAATAAAGGTTGTTTCTCCCAAGTATTCTACGAAGAATTTTAATGAAAGCCAAGCTTTCACCTGATTGTATTATGGGAATGTAATTTCCAAGAAATGATATGTCATCATTATATAGGACAATCATTGTCAGTGCGCTCCCACTAACCTTCTTATATACACAAGAATCATATTCGTTTTGAATTAAATCATATACAATTATGATCTTATCAAAACGTTAGTTCCAAGAACGTAATGCATGCTTCATTCCATAAATGGATCAATTTAACTTGCAAACTTTGTTTGCATGTTTTTGGTACAATAAAACCATCAGGATGTTGATAAACATCCTCCAAAAATGTTTCATTTTAAGGAAGGCGATTTTGACGTTCCGCTGCCATATTTCATAAATGAAACATGCAGCATTAGCAAGCATTATCCAAATGGATTTAATCGTGGCAATGGTTAAAAGGTTTCATCGTAATTGACACAATATTGATAACGATACCTTTTCGTTACAAGCCTAGTGTGGGACAAAGAGACTGGGCGACGCATGCTGTACCGGCTCGCGGCCCGGTTGGGAGTACGGAGTAGCCCGCGGGGGACTAAACCGGAGAATAATGGAGTCGCCACCCGATGTGAACCGGGAAAATGAGATTTAAGGCCGCACTTACCCCTCGCAAGGGAAGACCTCAAACCGTTGGGTTCGGAATGGTCCCTTACTTATGCCACTTGTAATAAAATGATTTGTGCAATAATTCAACCAAGCCTAAGCAACATTTATTTCCAAGGAGTATTCTACTTTTAAGTTCACATGCACGAAAGTAATCATCGTAACGGTAAACATGCAATAGCACACGACAATCTCATGAACATACTTCGATCATATAATACGGAAAACAAATAACATCCTAAACATAATGCAAATTCCAAACGCAAAATAAATGACTAATCATGCTTGAAAATGAACAACTAAATAGGCTAAATCATTCTTCAACACCATCTCATGAACATATCAAATAAATAAATGCAGGAATACAAATAGTATGATTGATTACATCATACAAGAGAAATTACCTAAGAAACAATTATGCATGACATGTGATGAAAAGGACTCAGTTCAGTGTGTGTGCGTTCGTGTAGCGTTCGTAAACGCGTTCGAATGGTAAACAGAAGGTTCACGATCGTGTAGCGTTCGAGAACGCGTTCGAACTAAACCAGACCTGATGCATGATAAAACAAAGAAAATACTTGCGCGTTTGTGTAGCATCGTGGTAAAATATTTTAACCTCTAAAAATAGAGGACCTTTACTAAGCCCATGCGTAAACAACACAATACATATATAAAAAGTAAAGACAACGATATCGGACTTCGTATACCCGATTGAACATATCTCACATTCAACCGAATATACATCATCCGGCGCGGCAAAACATCGTGGTAAAGGATTTTAACCTCTCAAAATAGAGGACCTTTAATCGCACTTACTAAGCCCATGCGCTTTATCTCATCATTACATAAACAAATAACATGCGGAAATCAAGTAGCGAATAATAAACAAATCAAAACAACATAAAATGAAATATGCGCCATTTACTCAAGTGGTACGTGGAGTTGTATCCCGAGTACAGATCATACTTCCGTCCATTCGGAATCGGGAATGAAATTTATGTCCGGGTTTCCATTCTATATACCACGAGAGGCGACACATTTTTCATTTTATCCAAGGGCCACAACATGCATCATTCCATAATACATTTATCTTCCATTTATTCAAGGGCTACAATCATGCATCAATAAACGACTCACATGCGATAAAAATGAATAAAACAATTAAAAAAGATAGATGGAAATAATAGGAAAAGTACCCTCAGGTCTAACCTTTTATGTCGACTTTCGGACTCGCGTTTCACGGTGATCGGAAGGGCCAAAGCTCCGTAACTTTCTGGTTCACTGGTTCAACGCTTTAGCTCGTTGTTTTGCTGTTTAGGCCGTTGTTTTCGATCCGTTTCGCTGCTATTTTGCTGTTGTTTTACTGCTGATTTTCGGTCAATGTGTTTGGTAATTTAGGCTACTGTTTTGGGTTATTTGGGTGGGCTATTTATGGTGGTTAATTAAGGGATAAGGGGCTGCTATTTTTTGAAGGGTTTAGGAAACAGTTTTGTCACTGTTTCAGGCAATTTTAGGGCTGTGTTGGCTGATGTGGAGTGAGTAAGGGCTGCTGTTGAGGGGGTTTATGGTGCAGTTATTTGGGCAGTGATGGGGTGTTTAGGGTGCAGTTTCAGGCAGTGAATAAATGGCTAAACTGGGCAGTGAGGGGTATGTGGCTATTATGTTGTGTGGGGCTAGTAACGTGACTGGGGGGCTTGAAGAAGGGGGTCTTATGAGCTGTGTGAAGGTTGAGGTCAGTATGTGAGTGGCTTGAGTGAGGTGTTAAGGGCCATAGCGTGTGATGGTTTTTTGCGTATGATGTTGAGGGCAGTTTGTGGAGACATGAAGGGAGCTTATGCGTGAAGTACCCAGGCTAGGGTTTATGTGTGTGGGGCAGTCACTTTGGCTATTGGAGAAACACGGATGGTGAGTGCTGCATAGCTTAAATGGCGTGCCAGGCGTTCACTGGTCATTGAGTTCGTGAGAAGGTCAGTCTAGTGGAGGGTTTGTCGTGTAAGTCATGGCTTGGGTTGCTGAATTTGGTTCGGTGGGGGCATCACTATTATTCACGTGTTTAGGGTTAAGGCTGGTTTGTCTTGTTTGTTGGTGTTTGTTGGTGAGAAGGGTGTGGCTGTCTGAAGCAAGGGCTGCGTGGAGTGTCTTAGGCGTTGAAGGTGGTTGTTAAAGGCATGAAGAATGTGTTATGGATTTAGGGTTTCGGCTAATGTGAAGAGTAGGTGCGTGGCCTAAGTGCTTGTGCATGATGGTGTGTCTTTGTTGCAATGCCGAGGGGAGAGAGGTGAGAGGGGAAAGAGATGGAGGCAGTGGCGAGAACAAGAAGAAAAATCTTAGGGTTTAATTGTTTTCCTTGTTAAAAATGTGAGAGAGATGGCAGTCCACGGCTTATATTTGTTTGTGTTTGTGGCCGTCCGAGAGGAGAAGCTTGCAAGGGTTGGGAATGTGTTATTTTTATAGTTGCATGTTAGGGTTTGCATGGCTTTTCAATAAGGAAATAAATCAATTAAAAATGGATGGATTTTATTTAGTTTATTAAAGGAAATGATGTTTGTATTTTAGGTGGGGGAATATTTAAATTAGGGGAGTGATTTGTTTATTTTAGGAATTGATTTTTTTAATTTTGGTATTAGATTTAATTAGATATTAATTTAATTTAATTTCAATTTAATTGGTTTTAATTTAATTTCAATTTAGTTGGTTTTAATTTAATTTAATTGGTTTTAATTTGTGACATGTATTTTAAATGTTTTAATTATTTTTAAGATTGGGCTTGGGTGAGATGGGCCTGGTGTGTGTCTTAAAACAAAGGTCCAACAAGCGAACCCGAAGCGAAACAAGCGAACTAAAATCCAACAAAATACCAATTTCTGACTTTTCCCTTCCGACGTCCGTTTCTCGCGACTTCCGTGACTTAAAAGGTAGTGCCTCTAAATGAGACTCATCATAGGGACTTACAAGCAAAAATGCAGTGCCTACAGTCGCCCCCACTTTGATGGGACTTGTGTAATGTGTAACAGTGACAATCCTATCAAAGTTATGCAGTGCATTTTTACTTACCTGGCTCGCCAGATGCCACCTGACTTGCCTGCTACTCCGCTAAGCTGATGATGCACTGGACCTCGATCCTGGGACGCATCCCAATAACTACAACTGATGTGTGGTCCTCGACCCTGGGACGCATCCCCAAACTGGAACTGCAGTGGACCTCGATCCTGGGACGCATCCCAATAACTGCAACCGACAACGGGGGCCTCGACCCTGGGATGCATCATAATACCGCTGATAAAATGGGCCTCGACCTTGGGACGCATCCCAAAAACTAAAGGTGCAGGAGGGCAACGGCCCTGGGACGCATCCCGATAACTGCAACCGACAACGGGGGCTCACGGCCCTGGGACGCATCCCGATAACGTTGCCAAAATGGGCCTCGACCCTGGGATGCATCCCCAAAACTAAAGGTGCAGGGGGCCAACGGCCCTGGGACGCATCCCGATAACTGCAACCGACAACGGGGCTCACGGCCCTAGGACGCATCCCGATAACGTTGCCAAAATGGGCCTCGACCCTGGGACGCATCCCAAAAACTGCTGATATGATGAAGTGGGCCTCAACCCTGGGACGCATCCCCAAACTGCTGATAAAATATGAGCATCAACCCTGGGACGCATCCCCAAAACTGCTGATATTGATGGAGTGGGTACAACCCTGGGTCGCATCCCCAAAACTGCTGATACTGATGAAGTGGGTTACAACCCTGGGACGCATCCCAAAACTACTGATATAATGTGGGCCTCGACCTTGGGACGCATCCCCAAAACTTTTGATGTTGAAGAAGTGGGTACAACCCTAGGACGCATCCCCGAAACAGCTGATACTGATGAAGTGGGTTACAACCCTGGGACGCATCTCCAAACTGCAACTGATGCTGATGTGGGTCTCGATCCTGGGACTCATCCCTAAAACAGATACTGATGCTGCTGCGGGCCTCGACCCTGGGACTCATCCCTAAACTGATGCTGATGCGGATGTGGGTCTCGACCCTGGGACTAATCCCCAAAACTGATACTGATGCTGTTGCGGGCCTCAACCCTGGGACTCATCCCCAAAACTGATATTGATGATGACATAGGCCTCGGCCCTGAGACTCATCCCTGAAACTGATACTGATGTGGGCCTCGACTGTTGGAGTTTCTAGGTCCATAGGATAGAATAATAAACATGAAACAAGTGCGAATAACAATCGAGAAAGTCACGGAATACTTACATCGAGCGGTTGAGCGACGCGGAGGCAACAAAAATGAAGTTTCTACCCACTGGTTCCACTCCCACTGCAGCAGTTCACCTTACTGTTTTGTGCCATTTTGGTCTCCCTCGTCAAGCTCCAAGCTTCATCGAATGGTTCCCGGCTCATGGGTGAACTTCCCTATCACCTTCGCATTGATCTCGGAGTGCTAGCTCTTGATGATTTTGCCACAAAACCATCGCACTTGCTTCCCTATTTCTTCAACCCACTCGGCAGTTCGCTACCCACCAAGAAGAAGAAATGCGTGAGATGTAGAGAGAAAAGAGAGAAGAGAGAGATGTGTTTTTTTTGTTTTCTTAAAATTGGTTAAATGATTTCCAAAACCTATACACCAATTTTTCCCTCCAAAAACAAAGCATTAAATGCCAACCACACACATCAACTTGCCATCAATCCATCACTCAGTGAATAGTGACTGGCGTCAATCACTCAAAGTGAAAGACATCCATCACTTGATTGACGAATGATGTGATGCTAGATGCGACTAGCGATTTGACGCTTGATTTGATTTGCCGCACTCGAATTCGAAATGCGAATGCGCTCGCAAATAATCTCGGGCTCGGGTTCGCTAATTCCAAATTAACGAATTTTCCGTTGCGTCGTTATTAAATCTAATTTAAATAAATAATCATGCCAAGCATAATTACTATTCACGTCGCTAACGAATTAATTCTAAATTAATTCGTTTGCCCGAATTAAAATCTAATTTTAATTCCGCGTCGAAATCCAATTTCGTTTAATATATCAAATATATTAATTTACCGATTAATTCTAAATTAATCGTTATCTCTCTTTAAATGATATTTTATCCCAGATAAAATATCTCCGCAATTAATCCCAGATTAATTTTCTCTCTCATCATTAATTAATCCCAGATTAATATTAAAAGTGCGAGTCATACGTCATCGGTGAATCTTTGGGAAGCGATCCATGAGATCCCCGGATATGTTGGCAGTAAATTCAATCGTCGGACTATCCGAACACGTAAGTACCTCGTACTACGTTTATGCCGAATTACAAGACAAGGTTGGCTTCTAGCAAAGCACCATGCCTTCCCAATTCTCCGAAAATATCCTTACAGGAATAAAGATCTATATCAAGTGTAGTATACCGTAGTATTGCGTATTTCTGTCCAGTATCAGATGATCACATGCAAGGCCTGGGGCTGGTACAGTGTCTGCCCCGTACGATGCATATATCGGTTAACTAGCAACTAGTCTCTTTAAAATCGGATAATCATGACCAAGTCATATTATCCCGACGGATGCAACCTATATAGAGAACTAGTTCTGTATCCCTGCACGATCATCAACTCCATATGACTGGAGTGACACTTCCGTCTTGACATCACACCCAACACACTACGATTCTCGATATACCCAGAATTGGCGTACACAGGAACCGATTAAAGCCCTGGACGACCTCAACCAAAGTATATTGATTGTCGTATGCATTAGCGGTGCAAGTCTCAGGTTAAGACCAAATACACCTACCCTGATTTCGGACTTCCATTAGTCATACTCCCAATGGAATTCCGAGGGGGTCTATCCAGAGCGAAGCTGTTTCCCGTACCATTGGTGAAACATAACCTCCTATTACACTTGCATGAGTATCATATACCCAAATATACGATAACTATGTCGTTGTGCCCTCACAACGCGCACAAGTGTAATACTAGTCTTTTACGTATTCATCGATGTCCAATTTTGATAATACTCTGACTAGGGATATTTAATGATTTATCCTTCCGTGGATTGATACTGTCTCATATCATTCTCAATCCAGGAACAAATCATAAGGACCTCTCATCATTTATATATGTAAGTGATCTAATCACAAATGATAAGAGTGCAATCTCCTTTGTCACATAGTTAATTTGTACAACAACACCGTGATCTATACAAATAGTGACGCTATGGGTCATAATTGTCCAACAATCTCCCACTTGGCCTATAGCCAGTCACTCGAGTGCTTGACACTCGAGCTATGTACGGTTGGCTCAAATTGCTGAGAAATGACTTTCGTCAGCGGATTTGCATGATTATCGTCTGACGTGATTTATTCGATCACCACATCGCCACGATGTATGATTTGAACGAATCAGATGAATATCAAAGTATATATCTGGATCGTTGATGAGACCATTAATTCTTTAGCATGTGCTGTAGCCTAGCTCAGCTGCTAAAAGAACTATATCTAATCTAATTAGATATTTATCGACCCCAGAAGGCTTCTATTGCCGCTTCAGCTGCAGCAATAACCCGCATTTGTTGTTTATTCGATAACAGTATCTTGCTTGGAAGATTTCCAGCTCAGTGTACCGTTATTCAAACTGTATAGTACCGTTTGCGACTTATAGTCGTTTTATCGGTTTAGGAAACTTGCTACAGTGAACCCAGTCACTTCAAGTTCTCCATCTCCATAGATTAGGACAGCATCCTTAGTTCTCTAAGACACTAAGTATGTTCTTAACTTCAATCCAGTGACTATCACTCGGATTGCCCTGTTTGTGAATCCATATGCTCAAAGCGTATGAGACACCAGGTCGCGTACATTTTTCAATGTACGATTCCATGGAGAATTTTCTCGAAAGCCAAGCTTTCGCCGACTATTTATTGGGAATATCATTTCCAAGAAATGACATAGTTTATCATTATTTATAGGACAACCACTGTCAGTGCGCTCCCACTAACCCTCTTATATACACAAGAATCCTTTCGTTTTGAATTAAATCATAAACTATTATGATTACATCAAAACGATAATTCCATGAACCTATGCTTGCTTCAATCCAAACATGGATCGAATAACCCACAAACCTTATTTGCTAGTTATATACGACAAAATCGACAGGATGTTGTAAACATCCTCCAAAATGTTTCCTTTTTAGGAAAGCGATTTTCTCGTTAGGCTGACATATTTCATCTAATAAATCATGCAGCATTAGCAAGCATCATCCAAATGGATTTACCATGGCAACAGGTAAAAGGTTGAATCGAAATCAACATAATGTTGATAATATACCTTTCCGCTAAAAGCCCAGCTTTATACGTTGGTATGTTGCCATCCATGTATGTCTTCCTTGAAGACTTATATAGTACCAGTAGGCACAATGCCTTGCGGTACAACAACTAGTATCCAAACTTGTTGATATACATGGAATCCATTTCGGACTCATGGCACTTTGCCATAAAAGGGAGTCGATACCTTGTATCACTTCCCTATCCATAGTCAGTTGGTATACCTCAAAAGATTTACATCTTTACGAGGTGAGATCAGAAACCCATACCCCATGTTTATTTTCTGACTCTCTCCGATTACGCGGTTCTTGTGTATATTCGAAGATTATGGTATAGTTACATCCTTGATGAACTATTTGTGTTCCATTAGGATTCGATGCCTAAAATAGTATTACTCCGATTTTCATCGAGTTATACTATCCTCCCACTTACCACTGCATATCGGTATTCCTCTCAGGAAGACCGTATGGTGAGCAACAATCTAATTGTTCTCTTGTGAGATGTATAAGTACAATACTTATGGTATCCCTAGGATATCCTATAATTGGCATTTATCCAATTTGGGTTCTAGTTTGGTATCATCCAAACATATGCCCAGCATACCCAAATATTCAGGAATGAGAAACCTGGTTTCTTTCCTGTTCATATCTAATATGATATCTGTCAAACAGATTATTATGGAACCTTATTCTAAATTAGTTCTACACTGTTTATGCTTATCCGTTGAAGGAAATGGTAGCTCAGAGCGACTCATGATTAACCTTATCATTCCAACAAAATTCGGTTACTCGGTTCGGACACACCATCACTTTGACGTGTTCCGTGAGGAATCCTCATTGAAAGAATATTATATTCTTTCAAGTATTTAAGAAACTTATTGCTTAACTATTTTCCATTACGGTCTTACCGTGACGGTATAATACTATAACCGATCTATTTGTCTATTTCGTGTCGAAACTTAAAAGTTTCCGATTTGTGTTTCAAAAGAGACACATAACCATTATGCGATGCCACATCCGTAAAAGTCACGAAATATTCATATCTGCATCTAGCCTAGCTAGACATGGGCCCACTTGCTTCACTATGAACTAGGGCTAACAGATCAGTGGCATTTATACTTTTACCAAGTAAATAGTGTTGTAGGCACATTGCCCAATAAACTATATTCGTAGACTTTATTTGAATAGAATCAAATCAGTCCGAGTACCCACTCTTCAAAAGTGTGGATATACGAGTCTGGTTTAATTGTGTCCCACACAACAATGCCACAATTAGTTTCTTCTGATCAAATCAGTTCGAGCTATTTATTTGTCATAATATATGTTTGAGATTTATTTATATTCAAAATATAAATTCTGTTATTCACATCTAATGTGTATATCTCAATATCATCTTTATAAAATAAAACACTTTAGTGTTCTAGAATATAAAGGTTCACCCGCAGCGGGTTAAACACTGATATAGAGATAATGTATCTAGTCAAATTAGTTACATTATAACAGATTCCTAATTTAAGTACTAACCCGAAGGTAGTTCCTAAATTCAGGTATCTACGGTTAAAATAACGACTTTCGTCCCGTTTCCAATCCGCAGATTAATCTCTATTGAAGTCAGTATCCTGTTCAAAACAGGTTCTGAATATCAATATATATATATTTATATATCACACTAAGTATCTAAAATCCAATTTTAATACTAGTACTGAATATATTTATGAAAAACATATTTGAAGTTAGAGCCTTGCTCATCTTCAATTCCTTCATGTCTGCTTTGTCCAAATGGCAGTCACGCTTCCGCGATCCTGTTTTCCACAATTGTGCAGACATTTTGGGATATGTCTTTTATCTTCCCATAAGATTATAATGATTTTGCATTTGCCCTTTTCAACACTCTAAAAGCCTTTGGCCAAGCCTTGGCCTTCTAGAATATCGAAGTAAGGTGCGACTAGCGCTACTTCCTAATTGCAAAGTTTGACTTTATCTCATTGAGAATAGTCAGTAACTCTCCAAGAGTTTACTATTGCAATATTAGTATTTCTAAAATCTAAAAATAGATTTATGAAGATCCTTCAATTTCTTCATCATACTTTAAGGATCTAATCCTTAGTTCTGATTCAGAAATTTAGGAGTCTACTTGATAAGTATAATGGATTAAGCACTTAAGTTGTCATCACATAAATCTTCCAAAGATTATACTCTACTATTTGCTTAACTCCGGGCATTAGGCTTAATTTATTATTTTATCAAATAAAATAACTTATTATTTTCCAGGACCATCCTGAAAATTATTCCCAATTTGAAAATTAAACCATTTAAAACGTTTTCCCTAGGATTATGTATTAAACGTCAATCTTTCAACTTTATATCTTGATTTCAATAGTCCAACTATTTAATCAACGATTAATTAGGTACTATTAAATATAATGATTATTATAGTCCAACTATATTAATCAACTATAATTAATTAAATCAAATATATTGATTATTATAATCCAATTATATAATCAAAATAAATGAATAGTTTGAATATATAGTCCAACTATTTATTAAAACAACAATTTAATATTAGTCCAACTAACATTTAATACATTTGACGAATGATATAGTTTGAGCGCGTATGGCGAGTAATTGAACGAATATTGCAAATTCAATTCTTGCCTCCCACTATTTTTCGGCGAGCCTCCTAACCTCTGTCGAGTACTCGGGAAACCGTGTTTCCTAGTGGGCTAGGATCCCGTTAAATATCACACAATATTGACTTTGGCCAACAAATTGTATGATAATTAACTAGGTAGATCTCTAAGATCGATTGGATCCAATCCAATTCCTAGATTCGGTAGGCGGACATCCAAGTCCTAAACATATATCTTATATATGCCAATACATCCAATGTATTACCTAACCTTTTTCCTCTGAATCAACTAAGCCTTGGCTTTGGCACAACAAACTTAGTGATCCCAGTCAAGCGCGACCCATTGACCATGGAAAGCTTCGTAATCAATGTCGATGGACAAGAAGTGGTCTTGACTTTGGCCAACAAACCACAACTTGGACAAGACACTGACATGGAACAAAGCCTTCGTGATTCAAACACATCATCGACAGACAAAGGCCTTGACTTTGGCCAACAAACCAATGCCGTCTTAGATCTTGAGTGAGAATCACTCAATGGAAGGAAAAACGCTTAATATTTTGCGAGGGTTTTTCGCGTGCAAATTAGCAACCAATTTATTATCTTTGTTAAGGTCTTATCATCATACACCCTTAAACATGCATTCTAAACACATAATAAAGCGCATATGATAAAATAATAATGATATGCGGATGGATATTTTACACAATGATCCTAGATCAAATCTCTCCATTTCTCTCTCCTGCTAGCACAAATATCTGCTTCTACCCGTTACACTACACTTCTAAAGAAACCTCATTTACATTGAGGGGAATAGGTGAGAAGAGAATACAAAGAATAGGAGGATAAGGCTGGACGCGCAGGTCCAATTAATAAATCGAATTTATTACAACAATTTCTAAAATTGTCCCACCCATCTAATATCCATTCGATATACATTATTCATTCATCGCAACCATGTATTCACACAAGCATGTTATCAACCATCTAATCTAATCAAATTAATTAATCTGATAATTAGTGACCATCCAATGTTCAAACACCGATTTGATTTTGCTCGAGTCAAACTCGTTTTGCGAATAAGTACTTAAAGTACGAATTCTCGAATTAAATTAAATTACATAATTAAATCCAATTTAATACGCATTTAATTCTAATTTTCTATTTAATTCCAAATTAAATAACACACTTTATTTATAAACCTTTTTCGACTTATATTCCAAATTTAATCGTTACGGGTCTCAAAGCCCGATTAACGTCCTACATCAATTTAATTAAAGTCCAATGGGCTTTTAATTAATTTCTTGAGGCGTGGACTTTTGGTCAACTCGGGTCAAAACGATAACCAAAGTCCAATCCGGGAATTACCCCATAAGCCTTTAAATCAATTTTGGCCCATTAGGCCCAATTAAACTACAAAGGTCCATTAAGTCGCATTTGGGCTTTATGGAAGCGGTTTTGGGCCCAATTAGATCCAATCCAATTTGCCTTAACCCAACTTTGTACAACAAAGCCCAATAAGCCCATTTACAACATTAAAGGCCCAAATCCAATTTCAAGCCCAATTAATTAAACACAAAAATTCCAAATTTCCCATCTAATTAAACTAAAGTGTATTAACATAATTAATCACCCAAATCGTTATTTCCAAAACATAAATTAGGCTAATTAATCATGCTCAATACATCAATTAGTGTCCAACACAAATTAATCAAAATCAAACCCAAATCATGCTCAAAGTCTCGCTGCAATATAAGGATTTTCAAAATCGATTCGGTTTCAATCAAATTAAATCCGCAATCAATTTCCCGATTGTTTCCACCCATCCAATGATCAACGAAACAAAATCCCAAGACATTAGGGCATAAAGACCTCTCGGCCAACTCAAGATTTTGGGGAAATTTTGTTCCAAACAACATTTCATTAAATTGATCCAATCAATCATAAATTAAACATGTTATAAACATACTCATTCATCCAATTTCACAAATCATGCTCAAACACATTTTTACCCAAATTTTAACCCTATGTCAAATTTCAAGCTTTTACTCGCTCTGATACCATTGTTGGAGTTTTTAGGTCCATATGATCGAATAATAAACATGAAACAAGTGCGAATAACAATCGAGAAAGTCGCGGAATACTTACATCGAGCGGTTGAGCGACGTGGAGGCAACAAAAACGAAGTTTCTGCCCACTGGTTCCACGCCCACTGCAGCAGTTCACCTCACTATTTTGCGCCATTTTGGTCTCCCTCGTCAAGCTCCAAGCTTCGTCGAATGGTTCCCGGCTCATGGGTGAACTTCCCTATCACCTTCGCATTGATCTCGGAGTGCTAGCTCTCGATGATTTTGCCACAAAACCATCACATTTGCTTCCCTATTTCTTCAACCCACTCGGCAGTTCACTACCCACCAAGAAGAAGAAATGCGTGAGATGTAGAGAGAAAAGAGAGAAGAGAGAGATGTGTTTTTTTTATTTTCTTAAAATTGGTAAATGATTTCCAAAACCTATACACCAATTTTTCCCTCCAAAAACAAAGCATTAAATGCCAACCACACACATCAACTTGCCATCAATCCATCACTCAGTGAATAGTGACTGGCGTCAATCACTCAAAGTGAAAGACATCCATCACTTGATTGACGAATGATGTGATGCTAGATGCGACTAGCGATTTGACGCTTGATTTGATTTGCCGCACTCGAATTCAAAATGCGAATGCGCTCGCAAATAATCTCGGGCTCGGGTTCGCTAATTCCAAATTAATGAATTTTATGTTGCGTCGTTGTTAAATCTAATTTAATTAAATAATCATGCCAAGCATAATTACTATTCACGTCGCTAACGAATTAATTCTAAATTAATTCGTTCGCCCGAATTAAAATCTAATTTTAATTC